>JALBZB010000602.1:0-22466 GCA_038050625.1 Pythium sp. MPC-2022a | reverse complement strand
CTACTTTCGGATCGTTGCCCTTGTTTCAATGTGGTGCGTCCTATTTTACAACTACGTGTAATTACGGGTGTGTGTTGAAACTGCTCCAAATAAAGGGCGCCGCCTTTGACATGCATTTTAGGGTAACTGATAATTTTTTTCGTAGCCCACAACTTCATCAATACAGCATTGTTTTCTATCCAGATGGAACTCAAATAACGTTAAGATACCCAGTTTCATAAATTCTCAACATTTTCCCGCTAAATCGTCATAAGGTTTAAAATTTCAAAAAAATACCATAGTCGTTATTAACTGAGATAGACTTTAGTAAGATTATGGCTTTCGCTTCTGCCTATGCAACTAAGGGGTATGTTAACATAGGGGATGCAATAAGAGGGATTCTACTGTACTGCTTCCAATTTGATTTGGCGAGTGACGCGCGAATGGTGATCAGAAGGAGATGGCAATGACGCGAGGAGCTCCGACGGACCATCCGACAGCTACGAGCGCGATGACTACCACCACCACCACAGCAGCAGGAAGATCTGGTGCATCGCGTGCTGCTGTCGGCATTGCCGCGAAGGCGCAGGAGTTCGCGCACCACATCGTGGAGTTCGCGGATTTCGACGCGTGCTGCAAGTTTTTCACGGAGAAAGCGGTGGACTTCGACAAACCGAACGACGCCGGCTGGACCATCTTGATGCGCATCTGCGCCTGTGGTGAGCGATTCATTAAAACAAAATGCTGTGCTGACTTGTATGAGCTAACGTGTGCGTGCATATCTGTGGGCTTGCTTGTGTTAGGAAGAGCGGACCTCGTCGGGTACGCCGCAGACGCGACCACGAATGTCTCGTGCGCCACCGTGCCGAACCGAACGAATGTTCTCCACTTGGCTGCCATGTCGAGTAATGTAAGGGCCCTGCCTGATTCCACGGTGTGGCTTATGAAATTGATATGGCTGCCCGACTAACAGGATTGCTATGTGTATGTGGTACTCACAGCCCCAAGTGATCCAGGAGCTCGTCGTAACGCCAGAGCGCAGAGCCAAGCTCCACGCGATCGTGGACTCGCCCAACATCAATGGAGATACGCGTGCGTGGGCTGTCTGAGTGATAGAACCCCGTTCATATTGACTCACTAACCATTCGTTTTATTTGTTTGATCTTGCATATATATCAAAAGCGCTGATGATGGCGTGTGTCGCCAAGAACGTCGAGGCCGTGCGTGTTCTACTCGCAGACCTCCAGGCAAACGCCTCGTACGGCAATGCGAACGGCATGACTGCGCTCATGTGCGCTGCGCGGCTGAGTGTGGATGCAGCGCAGGATCTGGAGGAGGACATGGCTGCGAGCAGTGCGATCCTCAAACTACTGCTCGCTCGTGACGTTCACGTGAACGCGTCGGACATCGCGAGCGGCAACACTGCGTTGCACTTTGCGCTTCTGAGCCACAACGTCCGGGGCGTGCAGGTGCTAACTGGGAGCACCGTGGACGTGAACGTTTTGGTGAACAACTTGTCTGGGATCAGTGCGTTTAACCTGGGCAAGATATTCCAGGCGACCCCAGAGATCATGGAGTGCTTGGAGAGAAAGTTCAAAGACGCGGAGCTTGCGGCGTTAGAGCGCAGTCGCGCGCTTGAGAAGGAGCTGATGCAGTCGGAATCCAGCGCCGCAGCAACAGGTAGTGAGGCTGAGAAGAAGAGCAAGAAGGCGAAAGGCAGCAGCAAATCTAAGAAGAAACCTGTTGGTAATCGACCAACGGGCCACATGGAGGCGAAGGTTGCAGCGTTAACCGCTGATGCTGAGCAGGAGGTAGTCGACAATGAAGAAGAAGAGAAAGAACGCCGGACTGCTTTGACTGCACAGCCACCAAAGCAAATCAGTGAGAGTCATCCTGCTACTGCACCATTACGAGAGGCTCACGATGGCGATGCCGAGAATCACGAGTGGCAGGAGGTCGCGACGAAGAAGAACCGTGAGTTTCCTTGCTGCTGTTGTGCATGGGTGACAAGTTTGTTTTGCTCACAATTGATTCGTGTGTGTGTGTTGATTGCCACGTGTTTCATTTTGCTTCTTCAGGACGAAAGATCTCCATCTCGGAAGAAACGAATGGTGCCGGCATCAAAGAGAAGCCTCAGGTTCCGAAAAAAGTCCCCAGCACAAACAAGAAGGCTGTCAACACGAAGACGCCTAGTGCTCTGTCTGTTCCCGTAACCAAGGCAACGAACAGCTCAAGTGTGAGCGCTGCTCCACTTGCCAATAGCCATGCCAAAGTTCCAGCCATCAAGGGTAGTACCACTTCGCGTGGTCCCAGCGGCACATTGAGGCATTCCCTGACCACAACTGCGAATAAGCAGCAGCATGTCAACCCTCGTACACTGGAAGCACCCGAGTTTGCCAAGCAGCAGCATAGAGCAGAGGCCGGGGACTTCAGCGCTACGTCCTCATCACGACCATTGCCACCACCGACGTCGCCCAATACCAATACTGTGTCGTACCACAAGCTGAACGCGATCTTTCACCGCACGTTCCCGATGGCGGACGAGTTGGACATCCCGGTTGAGAGCTTCGTGATCGCGTCGTCGTCCACGGACATTGAGCTCCAGCCGTCGGACGACGGGCTCAGCATCTCGCAGCTCGAGGTCCTCCAAGAAGCGCATCTAAAGGCGTATCACTACCTCAACGAGAAGAAGGTAAACGTTCACTACTGCCAAGGGTCATTTTGCATTCACATATTAATCTGCATTGATATTGTGTGTCTGTGGGCTTTGGTGATTTGCAGATGGAGCTCACGCGCGTCCTGGAAGCGCAGCGCCTTGAGGCGCAATTCGCGCTCCAGAACGAGATTTTGCATCTGAACTAAAGGTTCAAACCATAGTAGATAGTTAGACAGCCAACCATTTTCTCAGAGACCCCGGGTCAGCCGAGTTCCAGCGTCTTGCTAAACTCCTCCTCCGTGAACGACAACATTTTGGCCGCCTGCAACACACCATCATCATGGAAATTTTAGTGTGATATCAACGCCACTTTGAAGCCTGAGACCTTGGACAAGAACCACCTGAACTGCGTACCTCCATGTGAATGCGCTGGCGCTTGAGCAAGTCGATGAGCTTCATCTGCTTCTTGAACGCGACGAGCAGCTCCCCTTTCTGCTTTTCGAGCTTCTTGTTCTCCCGCACGACCTGCTCGAACTCGCTCTTCGTGATCATCTCCTTGTCGTGCGCGCGCTTCTCGTCCTGAAGCTGGCTCTTGACCTTCTCGAGCTCTTCCAGCGCGCGGTTCAAGCGTACGTCCTTGGAGCGGAATTGTTGCGACGCCTGCTTCTCGGAGCGCTGCACTTCTTCGGCTTTTGCCTGCGCCGCGGCGAGTTGCGATTCGAGGATGCGCTGCTTGGCTTCCTGGGCGGCTCTGAAACAGCACAGTAGGTTTTGATTCGAACATTCACAGCCAACCAATTTAGCAACCTGTTAACTTTGGTCCCGGGCTCTTCCAATGAGAGATAATGATTCAGAGCCTTACGAGAGTTCGCGTTGCTTGTCGAGCAGCTGCTGGGTCTGCTGGCATTTCTTGGCCCACACGCCGTTCTCGGCCTTGAGATCGTCGATTTGCGCCTTCAGCACGCTCTGGGAAGCTTGCTACAAGCATGAAGTACAACCCCGACGTTAGTTGCGAGTAGTTCACAATGTTGATACTGTCTGAGCCCTACGTACCAGCTCCTTGACGTGGCTGTTGGCCGAGTCCGCCTCATCCTGCAGCACGCGAAGTCGGGCTTTCTGGTACCGGATCGTCGCCTCCATGCCAAGTCCCTCGGGGGTATCATCGCCACCTGCACCTGGGCTCGCTGCTCTACGGAGATTGGTGTTGCTGTTGTTCTGGCTCAGGTTGGGACTCTTCGAGTCCTCGGCTTTCACAAACTTGGACTCGGCAGAGCCCTGGCGCTTCATGCGTGGAGGTGGTCGAGCTTTGGTGCTTTTGGTGTTATTGTTTGGCTCTGCGTCTCCATTATCGTTTTGATCAGAATGCTCATGATGGGGCTCTTCCACCTCGAGTTTTGAGCCAAACGAGTCGATCGACGCGCTCAGATCCATATTCAAGTCCACTTGTTTAGGAGCGCGACTCGGTCGATTTCCACCACCGCCATAGCCTGCTGCTGTCTCCAGATCACTGGTGAACGCATCGTCATCTCCTTCTTCATCGTTATCATCATGAGTGCCAGTTGGTCGACAGGCTGTGGCTTGAGATGAGCTTTGGAGTAACGAGGAAGATGAAGAAGACGCGCCGATGCTGAGCTGCTGCTGCCGCCGCTGCTCGATCGCCTCCACGCGCTCGTTCAGCTCCGCGTTTTGCTTTAGCAGCGCGGCTTGACGGGCCGCCAAGCTCTCTTTCATGCTGTTTAAACTTCTATCGATCGGCAAAGTGTGTGTGTGTGGCGCATGAAGGTGTCCGTCTGTCTGAAACTAAAGATGTTAAGACGACCGTAAGAAAATGGTTGAAAAGGCGCACTCATTACAGATACAAAAGCAAATCATGGAAAACTGAAAGTCACCTCTATTTCTCAGTGTTATCGTCATGGTCGTCGCTCTGGAAGAGCAATCCGCGATATCGCTGCTGACCGTCAATCAGGAATTTTTGGAATGCCAACGACGAGGAAGTTGCAAAAAGCGCTCGAACCGTCTTCGCCTGGGCTTCCGAGCCTATTTCCATGATCAGACTGATATTCTTCTTGTTCTTGGTATCTTGAGGTGCTTTGGGCCGGAAGAGATGCATCGCGCTTTGCTGCAGATGGCGGTACATGCGCAACCCTTCTGTGTCATCTTCTGTTTCTTCTTCGAGTTGCGTTTGGCTGCCAAGTGTCGCGGCGCTGGGTCCATCTGAGAACAGCGCGAGATGTGGCTCATGCGCAAGCACGTCAGACGCCACAAGATGCAGCTCGTTCCGAGGAATGTACGGCGGATTGCATATAATCACGTCGTATTGCTGGTAGAGCACGTCAAACGCTGCCGTGTCTGGTGTCTGAGCTAGCTTTGGTAGGTCTTTCAAGTCGTACTGAACGAATTCTGTACGATCCACCAAGCCGAGCGCTTGAGCGTTTTGCTGAGCGACTTGGAGCGCATCAGAGGAGATGTCAACACCCACACCCGATGCAAACGGGAACTCGGACAGCGCAGAAAGCAGTAGACACCCCGAGCCTGTGCCAATGTCGAGGATTTTGAGCTCCGATTGCTTTGGATACTGCTCTACGAGCGTCTCAATGAGCACCTCACTGTCGCTGCGCGGGATTAGCGTATTTGGTGTGACTTTAAAATCAAGCGACCAGAATTCTTTCTTGCCTGTGATGTACGCGAGCGGCTCTCCATTGCATCTGCAGGCAAGTGCGTCGGTCAGCTGCTGAGCTTCTTCTGTGGTCAACTGGTCCATACAACAAAGCAAAAACACAAAGTCACATCAACATGAGTATTCCATGCTAGTATGATATCGTCATGTAAGTAGCACTGCAGTACCTGGCGGTCGAGATGCAGAAACACGTCGTTGCTGGAGGAAAGTGGCGGCTGCAGCGCGTGCGCTAGCAGCGGCTTTGCGTCATTCGCGTTGACAGTGGCGCCGTGTGTAGTGGTGCTGAGCTGCAGTCGCTCGCGGGCTTCTCGCAGCGCGTCTTGAACAAACTGCTGACTGTGGATCCAGCGTACATTGCAAGCGGATCGCTGTCTGCGAGCAAGAGCGTTCGCAAGTGATGCAGCGCCACATCCACACGCTCGCATTCTCATGACCTGCGTATTCATTCGCTTTCGCATTTTGGCGCACTGATTGAGCTATTCGTTCGATCCTTCTGATTGGTTGAAATGGCTTTGATCGCGTATCAGCCAATGATAGGAAGACCTCTCAGACTGATGGTCACTCGGATACGATACAGCAAGCAAGTGACACGGCTGACTGACTGACTGGCTCAGAGAAACTTCAACGGGACCACCACAACAGCAACTGCAAGATGATGGTAGCAAGCGCAAAAGCGCCAATGCAACGCGAGCCGATGCCCTGGAAATAGGATCTATTTGTATCTGCAGGGGAGAAAAAACTTTTCATGGTCTTGTATAGGGAGAATGGAAATGAGCTTCGTAGACTCTAGAGCACTGACTGGAGCTGATGGGTGGTTGGTAATACACGCGTCCGTCCGCTTAGTGGTCTTCGTTCTCGCAGTGCTCCTTGTAGGCGGCTTCGTCCAACAAGTTGTCGAGCTCCGCTGGGTTCTCGACCTGTTTGGTGTGTAAAGAAGAAATGTTAGAGGTGCTTGATAAGCCATGAGCATTTTCAGACCTTTGATGGAAGAGCAGGAACGAAACGTACCTCGATCTTGATGAACCAACCGCCGTTCATGGCTTCTTCGTTGACCAAGTTTGGGTTCTCGTTCAAGTCCTGCGCAAGCAAAAACAGATCCAAATTAGTGTTTTGCATCCCCCATCGCCACGAATACCTTTCCCATTCGACCAGCAATGCGTACCTCGTTCACAGCGACGACCGTGCCAGAGACTGGCAAGTACACATCGCTGGCAGCCTTCACGGACTCAACAGCGCCAAACACGTCACTGCAAACAAACAGCACCAGATGAGCGATATCGTGTTAGTTCATCGACACATATGACAAAAAGCCACACTTCAATAACCACACAGTAACGCACCCCTTGGCGAACGACTCGCCGACCGCTGGCAGGTCGACGAACACGACGTCGCCGAGCGAGTTCTGCGCAAAGTCGGTGATGCCAACCGTGCCTTCCTTGCCGTTCAGCATGATGTACTCGTGAGCCTTGGTGTACTTGGTCGAGAAGAACGACGTGGCGGCGGCCGGGCGCGCGAACGCGAACGACGCGGCGCCAGAGGAGCGCGCGAGCGCAGACTTGGAGAAAGCGGAGGCCACACGGAGCGCGAGCATGTTCGTCGTTTGGCTGTGATTGAGATTGCGAAGTGGTGCAAAAGGAAGGCTTCAAAAAGCAAGTAAGTGTGCGGCAACGACACAGACTAAATAACCTCATCTACAAATTGCAGATTTGAAGGTTTTTCAGAATTTTGCTAAGGTTGTTTTGCACATCCAGCAAAAAACCTCTCATCAGATGCGCTGATTGGAGGGGGCGTGTATTCGAGTGACTCACTGTTCGTCACTCAGGGCAAGCATCCATCCGTTTTGATATTGAGAAAGCCAATCACGGAAAGCCAAGAAAGAGCACCGAGGCGGTGATGATGCTCGGCATGCGGTGGCGCGGCGCTGCTGCTGCGGCGCGCGCGTCTGCTTCTATCACAACGAACGCGCGCAACGGCAGCTGGTGGGCGAACGCTATTGCACGTAGCTCTTCTGCTGCGTTCTCTACTGCGACTGGCAGTGAGCGAGCATGGCCGTCTCCAGTGCCGAGTGATGGAACAGATGGTGCAGCAGCCAATCTCGTGAAGCGCAAGGTGGCGATCGTCGCTGGGTACTCTGGCACGGGCTACCACGGCGTGCAGCTGAACGATAACGTGCAGACGATTGAACACGAGCTGCGTCAAGCGATCTTCAATGCCGGCGCGATGCGCGAGTCCAACTTTGAAGACCTCGGCAAGATTGACTGGTCGAGAAGCAGCCGCACGGACAAGGGTGTGCACGCGGGCTGCATTGTGGTAAGGCTTGGTTGCATCTTGCTTTCTGTGAATATTGGATCGTGGTCTAACAGCGTATACAATCGCACGACTTCGTGATGAATGCAGTTCTCAGGCAAGCTGCTGATTGATGAAGAGAAGCAGGTGGACCCAGCGACTGGTCGCGTCAAGGGACTGACGGAGGCGCTGAATGCGTCGCTACCGTCGACGATCCGCATCTTTTCGTGCACGCGTGTGAACAAGCGCTTTGACGCGCGCAAGAACTGCGTGCTTCGCGAGTATGAGTACTTCATGCCGCTCTCGTTTCTGGAGAAGAGCGTGTTGGCAACTTCTGATGAGGGTGAAGCACCGAACATGGACGAAGCAGTCGAAGAGTTCTGCCGCGCCATGCAGAGCTACCAGGGCATCCATGATTTCCACAATTTCACGAAAGCGCGCTCGTATTTCTACAAGGAGCACGCCAAGATGCGCATGCGTCGCGCGCAACGCGGTACAGGAGCTGATGAACTCGGCGAAGAGGAGCAAAGCGAGACCGAACTGTCTTCAGAGGATGCGAAAAATCAGGTTGTTGATGATGATGGTGCTGAGGAGCAAGACGAGGAAGGAGCAAGCGAATTCGTCGAAGGCGCTAGCCAGTTCGAGAACGAAGAGGAGACGACGCGCAAGTCGCTGCCTCGCCACCGCCGCTCGATCTACTCGTGCTCCGCGAGCCTGATCCGCAATTTCTGCGGCGAGCCGTTCCTGCGCGTGCACATTGTCGGCCAAGCTTTCCTGTTCAACCAGATCCGCTGCATGATCGGCGGCGCTGTGGCCGTTGCGACCAAGGGCATGTCGCGCACGATGTTCGACGCAGCGCTGGACACGAACCGCATCATCCGCATCCCCGTGGCGCCAGCAGAAGGACTCATCTTGCTGAGCAGCTCCTTTGGCGGGAAACTGCATACGGTCTCGCTGTACCAGGACTCCAACACTGTGCTCGCCAAGGAGCGCCGTGATCTTTCGCATCGTATCCTGCTGTCGCGTCCAGAAGACCAAGCGATGACCAAGTTCCGCGAAGATATGCTGTACACGGAGGTGGTCGAGTCCTGGAAAGCCGAGGGCGACCTCGACCGCTGGCGCACGTACTTGGAGCGCGTGCACGACTCGAACGCGCACGTCAACGACGACGAGCTCGAGGCGCTGCTGGCTGATGTCGAGCAAGTGAGCCAGCAGCAGAAGAGCAAACGCCAGAACTTTGTGCAGCAGAACCGCGTCGGGTACCTCAAGAGCAACGTCAAGGGTGGACTGCTGCCGCGCCAATTCACCACGAAGCTCTGCGTGCGTTTTGCGGTCGCCCCCGGGATCTTCACATCAGATTTGCGTCGCGCCGTGACCAAGGTGAATCTTGTCTTTGGAATCTTGCGCTGGGGTATGTCTTCCAATGTCTAATGTCTGTTTTTGTGTGCGCTTTGCTTTATTTCAGCACATCAAGGTGGGCAAACTCGCACTCGATGCGTCGGAGGGCGAGATCCTCGACTACATTGAGCGCTACGGTGTCAACCAAATGGCCGAGGAAGGACGCAAGCTGCGCCTGAGCATCCGAACATAGATTGTTAGTCTTGTACTAAGTATTATGCCATGAAGAGATAGAGACCACACACTTCTGCGGCAATTGCGACAACACCAGCAATCTAATGAATACATAGCGTATATAGAGTACACAGTCTGAAGGCACAGTAGGTACTTACTACCTCTCAGCGAGCGCCACAAGGATCCCTGACGTGACTTTCGTGCGTCGAATGAGCCCCAAACCCTCCATGTCTGCGAGGTGGTAGTCCCAGTCGAAGTGCGAGTATTTGAGCTTGGTCTTCTTGAGCTGCTTCTCAGCGGCTTCTTTGTACTTCGTGCGCTTGAGCGTGGACAACAGCGTCACGCGCGTCTTCTTGACTGAACTCACGAGTTTGCCAATCCCTGGAACCGAAAGATGGAAGATCTCGTCATCAAGCCGCGCAACTTGGCGGAGAAATCCGAGTCGCTGCAGCCAACTGATGCAGCACAATACAGCGCATAAACATCAGTGTCATGCACGCCATAGTGCGTATCTAAAGCCTGCAATGAGCACCACTTACACGATATCGTCTCGAAATGACTGGTCCGCTGCGACCTGTTGACTCTTGTTATTCGTAGCAGCAGTAGATGAGCTCGTAGTGGTAGGTTGGCTTTGGCGCTTCTGGAGCTCTTCGACGAGCACTCGCAACGGAATGCTGGGCAGCTGGCAGATACTAGGCAGGACGCGTATGAAGCGTGCCAATGCATCATGTTTACTGGCGCTGCTCTTCGAGTCTATATCGCTTCCGGTGCTGGGCTGTTGACCCTGGTGAAGTTCGCGCTGATTACGAAGCAATCGCAGCCATTTCTCGAGCTCAGTCACGTACGTGGCCTTTGAAATGAGTGCGATCTCATCCGCGCCAGTGGGAACACGGAACGTCACGAGCGCACCTCTATTGCGCAGGCGATGTATCTGAATAGGCAAAAACAAACCATAAATGGGGCGATATAAGTCTTGATCCAGAATGAAGCCTTTCTCATAAAGTCCAACAAGCTTTGTGGGTTCATGATGGCGCTTACGTTCTGGTCGATGAACGTCCGATTCGGGAACACCGTGTACCTGATTAGCATCAATGCACATACACACCATTAGAGGGCGTTTCAATGATGAGCACATAGATGCAGACACATACACACTCCAATGTAGGGTTTGCCACTTACAATTGGTGCCAGAGCACGAGCGGCGGCAGGTCGATCGCGGCGAACCCTGCGGCGCTACGACTCGTGAGCAGCTGGATCGCCGAGAGCGTGTCGTCTACTAGATCTGCGCAATCACCCCAGTCATCCTCCTCATCTTCTCTCCCTGCTGCTGATGTGTCTTGCTGTGCGGACGATGGCGTCTGCTGCTGCTGTGGTCCGCTTGTGATGCGCTGCCGCTTAAGCTGTCGTCGCAGCATTTTCTCGTTTGTGCATCAAAATCGGTTCTCAAACGACATCGAGCAAAGAATGCCAGTGTTTTTATGTCCAATCAAAACAATTTATTTCTAATAAATTATCCAATAGACAGGCAGAGATTCAGAAAGAGAAAGTTCAACCCCGCCCTTTCCTTTGCGAATTCACTAAAATGCGCGCGAGTTGAAGCGGAAAGTGCAAGTCGATCCGCCTCCGGTTCATATTGGTCCATTCGCCCACGCACCGCCTCCGAAGCTCTCGAGCTTCCAAGCACAGATGGACAAATCGGCTGGCTGCGCAAATGGATCGACTGAACCTCTCTAGCTAAAATGGATATTTTGGGATGCACATGTGGCGCGCTATTTTGATCCTCCTGTCCAAGCGCGAATGGAGACCGCGAGCGCGAGCGCGAGCACTTCTTTCGCTGCGCTGCGATAGCGCAGGACTAAGGGCCGAGTGAGAGGGTGAGTGAGTGGCAGTGGTGAAAGCGTTGGACCTCGCGCATTTGCTTCTCTTCATGTCTCGTTTTCGTCTCTATTGCCCTTGCCAGCCGATCAGAGTGTCGCTCGTTCGTAAGCAGAATGAACAAGAAGCTCGCGTTCGACAACCGCCTCTGCTACGAGCGCACGGTGGCGCGCCAGCATGCGATCCACCAACAGAAGATACAAGCGATGATCCCCACAGCGCTGTCGCCGTCGAAAGTGTACCTGGACAGCAACGAGCCGACCAAGCAACCGCATTTGGGCACGAACGCCAAGCGCAAGCAGCTCGACAAGGAGCGCCTGATGGCCATCTCCATGCAGAACCAGCTACTTGCGAGCAAAATGGACTACATCTTGCACCGTCAAGAGAATGCACTGCTCGCTGCATCCTCAACGTATGGGACCACGTTGAGATCGTCACGAACTGCTGTCGCTGCTGGCATTAGCAACAGCAATAGAACCTCAAGAGCCTCGTCGCCACGCACGCCAGTGCCACCAAGTAATCCGAGCACTTCAGAGCGATCTCGGTGCTTGAACGGTGGTGCCGGTCACGACTCATCTCCTTCTCCAAAGACACCACGGTTATCACCAAAGAAGCCATTCATGCACAGCCCTGCGCGTGTGCACATGCCGGGGATCCGACTCGACGCGACGCAAACGCCGCTCGTAGACTGCTACTTGTCACCTGAAGTGTCAATCGGACGCGGCGCTGCATGCAACAAGCGCACTCTGATCAATAGAGGCGTGCAGAAGCGTCAGCAGGAGTGCATCGCAGAGGAGAATCGGCGTATGAAGCAGCGCATCGAAGGACAAAAGCCTTTCTACGATACCAAGAAATGGGACTCGGATTGGCAAAAGACTGGTCAGAAGTTTGGGCACATTCGCCACAACGGCACAGTTGGGTACCTGCTACCACCACCAAAGACAGCAAACAGAGGTGGATATCTCAACAATGCAATCGCCTCACCTCGTACGCTGAAGACACAGCGTAACATCAAGACTAGCCACGGACTGCCACTGATCCAACATGGAGCCAACGATCGCAGGAGCCATCAGCAGAATACACAGGACACGCACCACAGCAGTAAATTGAGATCTAGCTATCATCACCATCCATCTCCAGCTACTTCAAAGCGGAGCGTTGCTGGTGGACACCACCAACGAGAGCGTTTCAACTGTGAGGAGGACAGTAGTGATGATGGGTTCCAAGTCGTGGGGATTCCACCATGTGTCCTTCTCGAAGCGACAACTCGCAAGGGCATCCAAATCCAAGTCGAGGAGCTTCAAATCGAGTTAATGAAGACTGACCACTTATTGTCGAGTGAAGCCGAGACCGGAGACAGGTACGAATCGACCACGTTCAACACCTTGAATGCGCACCTTGTGAGAGTACTAATGTGTTTGCTGCTGTTGTTGATTTTGCAGAGGTCTTGTGATCCGAGGGAAGTGGCAGGAGGATATTCAGGGAGAACACAGTGTCAGTGCCAAGACTCTGGAACGTATTGCCCAAGAGATCGATGACCTGGAGATCATGTACGTTCGACCCTGGCAAACAGATTTAAAATTGTGTGAACAGTAACACTGTGCTAACGTCAATCAATTATATCATTGTATGGTACAGGATCAAACTGGAAACAGTGCACCGAATACCTCACGTGGGCAATTTCCCACGCCTCTCGGTCCTCTTGACCGAAGAGGAGCTTGAAAAACTGCTCTTCTGCCTTGTCCAGCGATTGAATATCGAAGTATTTGAAGATAGGAAAGAGCTGGTAATCTCCACAAGACTTTACAGAGGAAATGGCGCAGCACCACCGCCTCCATCACTTCACGGAGATAAAGCATCATCATCAAGTGGCTCACTGGAATCGGAGAGCAAGCAGCATCGACGACCACGAACATGTCCATCGACAATGCCTAGCTCCAACGCGCACAGTCAGATGGATTTTATGTATCCACCTGAAGTAGGTGACGTTGCTGTGACGACAGTGACGGCATCTCAGCAGGACAACTTGATGCGCCTTCAGTTGGAATCGTGGCTCAATATCGGCAATCAGAGATTTGGGATTCACATCAACGATGCTTTTCATCTTGTGCGAATATTATTTGCTACGGAAACATCAACGCTCACAATAGACATGGTATCGATTGGAACTGCTCCAGTCTGCATCAAAAAGCAAATCGCGTATTCAGCAAATCAAGTCAAGACTTTGGTTCAGCGACTGAAATCTCAACAAGCAACCCGTGATGAGCTAGTGATTCAAGAAATCCAAAACCAACTGCTTCCCCGTGACTAAGAAGACGAGAGGTACTTGTGACGCACACTCTCGAGCAACAATTGCTCCTTGAACTCAAAGTCGTCGAGCTGCTTTTGCAGCTTTGTGATGCGCTCTGGGGCGAACTCGACATAGATTTGTTCCAGGTCAAGACGGATTTTGGCTTTCACCGAATCGTAAAAGCTATCGATCTGCTCCTGTATGAGTGCAAAGAGAGCTTGGAAATCTTGCTGCTGGTTGAGGATCCTGTTGTCTTCTGCTCGTGTGATGTCGTGCTGTGAAGCAGAAGGGTCTGGCAATTGCAGTCGCTCCTTCTCAGCGAGTTTGATCGTCGCATACGCGTTGAAGAGTTGCTGGATTGACGTCTCGCCGACAGTGTTGGCATCCACTAATGAAGCGCCGGCTTGGATCAGTACTTTCGCAGACAGTGGATCACAATTGCGCAAAGAGATCAAAAGTAGCGTATCGCCTTCAACTACGTGATCGAGCAGTGCAGTCGAGCCTCCTGGTGGTGAACTGCGTTTGTCAAAAAACCCTGCACCAAGAAAATCAATGGATTAGAGAAGCCCGAGATGAAAGTGAAGCCCAAAAGACAATAAACGCACCGTACGCGTGGAATTGAGTTGCTGCGCCGAAGCTAAAGGTCTTCACTCTGAAGTTGATCCCTCCCGCTGGAACCTGCAGTTCAATGAAAATGCGTGCTAAAAGCTCGTGATCGCGGCTCCCGAGTGCTTGAATAGCGTGCATATCCCAACGATGCGGGATCAGCTTCACATCTCGCGCTAGCATTTGGATCCCTCTCGTTCTGAATCGTTTGGACCCAAACGGTTCCAAATAATTCGAGGCAACTTTCGCAATAGCGGGTTGGCTCTTGGCACGATAACAATTGCACTTCAGCAAGTGCACAGGTTCAAGCGACGAGTGACCGACCGCAGAACGCAAGTGAAACGACCGGGCTGGCTCATTGTGTGCGAAACAGCCGCGTCAGCTGTTACAAATGCCGATAGTGCTGCCCACACCGACAACTGCCAACGCTTCGCGTCATCCTCGCTCATTCTCCATTTCCAAGTCTGCTCAAGCTACAGCTTCAAATCCATTTCGACACTCAGGAGCTCTCCGAAGTAGAGACGACTCGGCGCTATGGGTTGCTGCTCCAAGAAAGCCGTCAACGTCGCGGGTGGCGACGAAGCATACGCGTCGTCAAAAGCCGGTGTTGCACCAGCATCGGCGCGCAAATGCCGCGACTGCTTCTGCTGTTTGCTCTTCCTGGTGTTCTGGATCGGCATGATCGTCGTCGCGATCGTCGGGCTCATCAACGGCCAACCCAAGCGCTTGCTCTACGGCTCAGATTATAACGGCACGACATGCGGGACGGGTGAACTGGAGAACAAGTCGCTGACGTTCTACCCGCGCATGAGCGAGGATTTGCTCGAGCAGTCGATGAATTCGTCGCTGTCGTCACCCATGGACTACACTTTCTACGGTGTCTGCGTTGAAACATGCCCCACACCAAACTCGTACTTCTGCAACTACGAGCTCGAAGCCGAGATCCAGCAAGACACCACTCTAACCACCGACGCGGACCGTGAAAATGCTCGCAAGAACGAGGCGATGAAGCTTTTCGGGACTCGAGGCTGCTGGTTCGTCGCTTTAGCAAGCAAGAAAGTGTTCTACCGATGCATTCAGACCACCGAATCGATGTCCACTGCTGTGGAGACGTGCGTGTTCCCCGCCGACTCGCCCGAGTACTACGATGTATCTGCCAGTGGCGTAAAGACGCCGAACGCCAAGTGCCAAGTCAAGCAGGTGCGCACGATCTCGGACGCCACTGGCCCCGCGCAGACAAACCCGATCTATGACAAGCTCCAGACAGTGGCGTCAGTAATCGGAAGGTGCATCGGCGACATCAGCAACACGTGGCCGATGATCCTCGTCTGCGGCGGGGTGATCGCTCTGGCGTTTGGAATCGTGTTTCTGCTGCTGCTGAAGTACTGCGCCGGGTGCTTCGTGTGGATAACTCTGTGGGCGTTTGTGCTGCTACTGCTGCTCTTTGCACTGATGTTGAGTGCGAAAGCCGGGATCATCAGCAGCAGCGACATCACAAAACTCTCGTCTTCATTAGAGGATGCTGGAATTGTAGCAGCATCTCAGAATGGACTCGCAATCCCAGAGAACTTGCGTGTGAGTGAGGACAAGAAGAAAGCGTACGCCGCTGCTGCATACGTCTTCTATGCTCTCTCGGGCATCGCGTTCCTGCTCGTGTGCTTCTTCCAGAAGAAGATCCGCATCACCGTGGGCATCATCAAAGAAGCGTCACATGCGATCCAAAGACTCCCACTGCTACTGCTTTTCCCTATCTGGCCGTTCCTCATGATCCTTGTGCTCTTCATCTACTCGGCGGTGATCGCAGCGTACATCTACAGCTCAGCAGACATTACACTCAACAACCTTGGCGATACCGCAATCTCTTCAGGCGCCGACACTGTGCTGAACAAAGTGAACGCGAACGACGCGATGCGCATCCTATTTGCGTATCATTTCTTCGGATTCCTGTGGACGAATCAGCTCATCAACGCGATCAGCATGTGCACGATCGCAGGCGCGATCTGTCGGTACTACTGGAGTCGCGAGAAGACCGCGGCCGAAATGGGAAGGTTCCCTATCTTGTACTCGTTTAAGAACTGCTTCCGATACCACTTCGGGTCACTGGCGTACGGCTCGTTGATCATCGCGATCGTGCAGTTCATCCGCGCGATCCTGCTCTACATCGACAACCAAACACAGGGCATCCAGAAGTCGAATCTGGTAGTCAAAGTCGCGATGAAGGTCGTTCAGTGCTGCATGTGGTGTCTCGAGAAGTGCCTGAAGTTTCTGTCCAAGAACGCCTACATCATGGTCGCGATGAACGGCAAGGGCTTCTGCACTTCTGCAAAGGACGCGTTCAAGATGCTTTTCACCAACATGGGACAGGTCGCGACGGTGTCCATGGTCACGTTCCTGCTGCTTGGCGCCGGCAAGATTGCGATCGCCATGGCGTGCACGATCATCATGTTCTCGTACATTGAGGCCAAGCCTGAGGACTTTGGTGTCGGCGGCGCGCACGAGATCTCGTCCCCACTGGCGCCGATCTTGCTCACGTTGCTGCTCGCGTGGTTCGTCGCGTCAACTTTTCTGGGCGTTTACGAGATGACAATCGACACGATTCTGCTCTGTTTCTGCCAAGACAAGGAAGCGAACAAAGAGAGCGGCCAATTCTTTATGAGCGACCGACTGCGCAAGTTTGTCGAGAGTGTGCCGGTGCCCAAGGTGCAAGAGTGATTCAGACTTTTGGAGCTGAATGCTACCAAACTCTGATACAGTATCCACTATCATGTCATACCTTTGTTGTCTTCGATCCTGAGCAAAATGTATTCTATTCATGTGGATGATGAGTTGTTGAAATAATTCGATGCGTCTGCTTCGTCTAGCTCTTCCTTATTTGCCACAGAGACAGAAGTCCATCGTCACTGGTTGAGCAGCAGGTCGGAAGAGATGCTTTCGAGTCCCTCCAGTCAAAATCCAAGAGCTTCTCGAGTGTGTGCAGCTCTAGCTGCTGGGGCTGCGGATCTCCTCTCTGAAATCAACGACACAGATACATGGAGATGAATCGCAAGTCAGCATATAAGCAGTAAGAGTACAGCAACTTGAATCGGCACGCACCTTGAACAGCTGGACACTGAACAGCGTCGAGCCCATGTGCTGCACGACAAGGAACTGGCGACCGGAGCTGTGAAAGCGAAGCCTGTACGAAACGGACTCTTCTCGGCTGCCACTGCTATCACCAGCCAGCAAGTAGCTACAACGAACCTGCGGAACTGGTGTCGAATTGAGCTGCTGATATTTCAGGTCGTCGTCACCAAATCCATCGTCGCTGCTGTCGTTGCTCGTCAAATCACCCGCAGCGCTTGTGTCAGCAGCTTCTTCTGAACACACCCACTCGGTTATCACCACAAGCTTCGAACGCGGTGAAGACGCACAGATGCTCAGTACTGCCTTCCCATCCGGCGAAAGCGCGAGCGCAAGGATTACACCCGCGGTCTCTGATACCGTCCATGTGTAAACTGGCTGCCGCAGTTTCGAGTCGTACAGCTGGATAACGCCTTTAGAGGAGCCCGTAGCGAACATTTGTGCGTTTGCGTCACAGGTGATGCACGTAATCTTGTCATCTTTTGTGCTCTGCCACATCGTGCGCCGCCGCAGCTCTCGTGAAGACGACACACCAACACTCAGAATCTGGACAGGTTGCTTCTGGGGACCTCCATCGTTCTCGAAAAGAGCAAATATTGCCACTGGTGTCTGGGTTGCCGTATCCAGTAACATCGGGGCCACGCCGCTCTCACATTTGAGTCGGGAGATCAGCTTCTGCGCCGCCATGCTCCAGAGGTTCAGAGTGCCATCTGCCAGTCCAAACAAGAGCAGCTACACACAATGAAATAGAGATATGTTAGCTCCGCACAAAGCTCCAACATCAATCTTCAGATAACCACATTTGTTCAAGCTCACATAGACAACATAATCATACAAACGCACCTCATCTTGCTGACCCGTAGCCATCCACGATATTGTCATTAGCGTGGACAAAAGTCGGATCGTAGACACCGGAGCCCCATCTGCACTTTTCTCCGTGGACCAAACAGTGATCACTTTGCCCCCCATCGCTGAAGTTGCCACGTACTTTCCGTTGAGCGAGATCCGACAAGAGCTGGTGGCTGATACTGTCAATGGCTTCTTTAGTGCACTCAAGGAGGACGTGAGAGTTTTTGAGGAGTCGATTTGCTGCACAAGAGAGAGGTTCAGTGTGGACTTCGTGCGTTCATCTTCTTCCTTTTCTTCCTCCTCGTCGTCTCCGTTGTCCGCATCGTTGTGACTCGGAGACGAAGAAAGTGAAAAGCCTTGATTTCGTTTCACTTCATCATCGTCTGGCATTGTCTGTGACGAGGACGACTTCGCATTCGATGGTCCCTGAGAATGCGGCGATTGGTCACTGTCGTCCCTGCTGTTGAGATGTCGAATTCCAAAGAGCTCGCCCAGTTCTTGGATCTGCTGCTTTGAAAACCCAATCGTGCTCGACTTTTTCCTGTCAATGCCGTTGGGTTTCTGGCTCTTCATTGTGATTGCACCTGTGTTGCTTTCTCCTGAAGTTGGCTTCTCGCTATTCGCGAAGTGCTCGAGGTAGTTGTGCTGCACCATCCGTCGCAGGATCGAGTGCAGTTGACGCCCGGCGTCTTCCAGTTTCTTGATCTTGGCGTTCGCTTCCACGTTGTACAGCCTGTATATATATCAAGTATCACCAACCTCAGTAACCTTAGTGACCAGGCTCGCCAGAATTCCGACACAATAAACAACAAGGGCGTACCTCAGGCGGTTGCACTCGGACTGGCTCACTTTGAGGCGCATCTTGAGCGACGGCTCTTCGAGGCGCGTGAGCTGGAACGCGAGCAGCTTCGGGAGCGGCATGCTGCGGAAGATCATGGTCAGAAAGTTGCGGAACGACGTCAAGAACGCCTCGAGCCATTCTTTCGAGAAGAACACCTAAGGGCACATACATATCAATGGCGGAGTTAAATTATTAATATTGTGAATTTGTTCATAACATAACCGCATAATGAAGCCAAGACGCACCTGGAAATACGCGTCGCTCTCCGGGTTCTGGATGTACGGAAGAATGAACCAGCGGCACCATGAGTCCCCGATCTCGGCGTCGTTCGCTGGGATTGTCGCGTTCAGCTTGTTGGCGTGCAAGAGCGAGAGCAAAAGTAGGTCAAGGTAGACTATTCGAGATACAAACAACCATACGATAGAGTAAATGCACAAACATAACATAGAGATCGAGGCAGTCAAAGAGGATATAAAGCTCTTGAAGAACTCGAGTGCTTTCTCGCGGTGGTCTGTCTTGATCGCGTTCACGACGTAGAGCCGCAGCAGCGACAGCTCGAGCGACTGGATCGTCTGTACCAACACAACCAACGCGGTATCAGCGCATAGAGTCCATATGTATATATCAACAGCGTGTGCTCAGCAACACGCACCGCTGCATAGGACGCGTCCAAGTGGTTGAAGAAGCGCGCGGTGAGGAACTTCCACGTCTCGAGGATCGCTTCAACCTGATAACTACGTTTTACACACAAGAGCTGCATTAGTACCTATGGCCGCACAGTATATAGAAATACACCGCATGCACAGGCGCTTACTTTTGCACGTGGCCCAGCAGCTGCGCAATGATCTGCTCGACATCAAAGCCCTTGGCGCGGTCGCGCTTGCGCTCGGCGCTGAACACCTGGAAGCTCTGCGAAAAGGTATGAAATGACGTTGGTTAAAAGACACTGGCGGTTAAAGACACACGCGCACTGTGACGCACATAGACGCATATACAGAGATGCGCATACACACCTTGGTGAAGCCGCGAAAGAGCAGGTACTCCATGAGCAACTCGTCCACGTGTGGCAGCAGGCTCGGCGGCTCGGTCGCCATCATCGTCACCTCGATCCGTTCCGTTCGTCCTTTTCCAATTGTGTGAGAAAGTTGGATCGGGTATTCGTTTTTGATACTGAAGTATCAAGCTCTCTGGAGACTCAGAATTACATTTTCAGCCAATCATAGCAATATCTCTTTCATTTACAACCAATTAGGAACAGATAAAAAGTATTTTCCACCAATCAAAAATTACCAATAACCACCTTGTACTTGAGCTGCTGGCTTTTCCGCGTTTGACATCGTCATCATCGCCACACTTGTCGTCGTCATGCTGGCCGGCGTGGCTTCGTGGGAGCTGCTGCTCGTGGCGCTGGTCGCGACCGCACATGTCGCGCTCTGTCCGTACGCGAAGGTGGAGGAGAGCTTCAACCTGCAGGCGTCGCACGACCTGCTGCTGCTGGGGCTGCGGCGCGTCGACCAGTACGACCACGTGGAGTTCCCGGGTGTCGTGCCGCGCACGTTCATCGGCGCGCTGGTCGTGTCGGCGCTCGCGAGCCCTTTTGTGTGGGTCGCGCAGAGCCTTGTTGGAGTGCCCAAGATCGTGCTCCAGCTCGTCGTGCGTTGGGTGCTTGCCATGTGCAGCACCGCAGCGCTCGTGTTCTTCAGCAAAAGCATCGCGACCAAGTTTGGACGGGTACGCACGCGTCCATCATCATCCCCAAGTTTCACGTAATGAATGTTGTGGATTGATCTCTCGGTTTTGCCTTACGGTGCTCTTGTATAGGACGCAGCGCGCTTCTTCCTGCTCATTTGCGCATGCCAGTTTCACCTGATGTTCTACTTTGGCCGCACACTCCCAAACATCTACGCGCTCGTACTGATACTCTGCGCCTACGCGTTTTGGCTCAAGGTACTGGCTGACTGTGTTGTGATGCCTGCTTTATGTTAAGTAGCTCCCCGTGCTGACGTTATGAATGTGTCTATGGTTATGTGTATCAGGACCAATGGAAGCCCGCGATCTACCTGTTCACGTTCACGATCATCGTCTTCCGCGGGGACACGGCGGTGCTCTTTGCGCCGATCCTGCTCTCGATGCTTCTCACAAAGCCGTCGGCATTCTTTCGGATCGTTGGCTGGGGGATCACCGCGACGTTCGGATCGCTGGCGCTGACGGTTCTCATTGACTCGTACTTTTGGTACGACAATAATCTGCGACTGTATGGTTCATGAGTCATGCCAACTGGGACTCACCTGTCTGTGTGCGTATCTGTGTGTATGGTCTCATAGGCAGCGCTGGCTCTGGCCCGAGGGCGAGGTGCTCTGGTTCAACACGGTGCAGAATAAGAGCCACGAGTGGGGCGTGCTCCCGCCGCTCTGGTACTTCTACTCGGCGCTGCCTCGTGCGTTGCTCACCACTGCGCTGTTCATCCCATTCGGAGTCAGGTAAATAAAACAGTTATCAGCTCCTCTACCCCATTGAGCTAGCTCACTCACCCGGTATGTTCTCTATTATATTTCATTATTATTGTACAGCTTGCTGCTTCCTGCGATCGTGAAGAGCTCTTCGTGGAAAGAGCTACGCGCAGCGTTCCGAACCGCCCCCGTTCTCGACACGAGCGTGTTTAAGTTTGTATGGCCGATCGTCGTGTACCTGGTGCTCTTTTCGATCCTGCCGCACAAAGAGCTGCGCTTCATCTTCAACGCGATCCCAATTCTCAACATGGCGGCGGCAGTGGTGCGTGGCTTGACAAAGTTTTGCTCGTATGGGCTCCATTCATATGTGAACATTGGATTTTGTTACCTTGTCGCTAACATGACCGACTTCTATCCCGCAGGGCTTCGCAAAGTTGTATCGCGCTCGCAAGAAGGTCGGTTCATCATCAATCTCTAGACTTCCAGACAATGGGATTTTTCTTGCGGTGGAGATGGTCTAATCTTTCGCCTCTGTCATGTACAGACAAAGCTCCCGCTGTTTGGCGCGATCGGCTGCTTGCTGGCGACAGTGCTCGGTGCCTTGTTCTTCTTCTCGGCGTCCTACGTCAACTACCCTGGAGGTGAGGCATTCACGTTTCTGCACCAACATGCGCGGAACGAGAGCCACTTGGCGAAAACTGTGCATATCGACGTCTCCTCTGCCATGACCGGTGTCTCGCGCTTTGGCCAAGAGTTCTCAGCGTGGAGGTACGTTCTGTAGTCGAGTCAATTTGGTGTCCCTGAGGACTCGAAATGTCAAGTACTGACTTCTCTTACGGTGAGTAGCTACTCGAAAGACGAAGCCGCCACTTCGCTGCAGGAGCTGAGCAAATTTGATTTTTTGCTCACGGGGCAAGAGCCCGAGACGCTCGCAGACCGCTTTGAGCTCCTCCAGGCGTTCGCGACGTTTGAAAAAGTCCAATTCACCACGTTCCCTCCACAGATTCAGACGAAAAGCTACATTTTCGTGATGAAGAACAAAAACAGCAACCACAATGTGCAAGAGAAATAAAGAGCCCGCAGAGTGGCCCTAGTGCACTTTGCAATAGATAATACGACGCATGGAACAACAAACCAACAAATCCAAGTCTCAGTGTGTATCTACTAGTCTATCTCAGTTAATACTTCCTCTGTTCCGAAAAGAAATGTGCAGTTTGGTTTTATGTGGCACACATAATCGAGGTGAAACTGCACGATTGGCTGAG
>JALBZB010000601.1:0-22472 GCA_038050625.1 Pythium sp. MPC-2022a | reverse complement strand
GTGTTCGGCAAAGGCAAAGGCGAGTTGGGCTACGGCGGCGTAACCCAACGTGTGTACCCCGTTACAATATACATACCAAACTTATCCATTACCGACACAAATGAATGCCCAGTAGTGTTGCGTGTAATATAGGCCTTCACATACAGTAAGTCAACATTTTCAGTCTGCAAAAACCTTTTGAACGCCTTCACAGCGGTAGCTCTGGCTCGCTCGGTGTTGCCTGGCTGCAGCTCGTCTAAACCCATCGCCTGGTCGGATGAAGTGCAAATATGCAAATGATACGCAAGACACTTGCGATTTGAGTTGGTATACATATATTTCTGAAGTTCCTCCGACCTGATGGGTCAGAACGGCTGGTGCGTAGTACTTATCTAGTCTTAAGCTCATTGATTGGACAAATGTTGCACAATTTGGATTTAATTGGCTGTAATAGTAGGAGTCAGTTTTTATTGGCGCAATTTGGACATACAAAACACAAGTGTGGTCGGAGAAGCGATGATATTCATCCATGTCAACTTCTTAAGTTGTGGCACCTGCGCACAGTAACAACAACTTCGGTAATTAAATGCAACATAAGTAATCTGATCATTCAATGCAGCACCGTTATCGCAACATAAGCAAGCAGAGCATTCAGCACAATTTCCCAGTCTGCCAGCGCGCAATCAGGCAATCAACAATACGAGCGCTCGTCGCTAAAGGCGCTGTTGCTCGTCCTGCATTCCTTCATTCGCCGCTAGGACTCGTGAGCTCCCAGGACCAGAGAGAGAGAGAGAGAGAGAGAGAGAGACGATGAAGCTCGTGCGCACGATCGCGGGCATGCTCGTGGCGTCTGCGCTGCTCTGCGCCGGCAACCTCTGCATCAACGCGTCCAAGGACCACGGCAAGATCCCGTACATCAGCGTGACGGTCACGTTCCTCATCGAGGTGCTCAAGCTTGTGCTCTGTCTACTGGTGATCGTGTGCACAAACGAGCGCGTGCCGGAGAACTTCTCGGTCAAAGAGTCGCTCTTCTACGCGGTGCCGTCGCTGCTGTACATGATCGACAACAACCTCACGTACGTGATCCTGCGCTTCGTGGACCCGGCGACGCTCTCAGTGCTCTGGAACATCAAGATCCTCACCACGGCCGTGCTCTTCCGCTTCGTGCTTAAGCGCAAGCTGAGCGAAATTCGCAAGATCGCAATCGTGCTGCTGCTGCTAGGTGTGGTCACGAGCCAGTCGGACCACATCAAGAAGGAGAGCGCGGTGAAGACCGTGAGGGTCGACGCGGCAGAGGGTGGCGTGCACAAGGATGACCTCGCGGGGCCCGAAAACTTCATGTTTGGCATCATCCTCGTGCTCGTGGCTGTGACGATCTCGTCCTGCGCAAGCGTGTTCACCGAGTGGGCGTTCAAGCGGAAAGGCTCGTGCTCGTTCCTGTGGCAGAACGTGCAGCTGTACGTCTACGGCATCCTCTTCAACGGCTTTGGGCTGCTCTTTGAGGCGTCCGAGATCAGCGAAAGCGGCTTCTTCTCCGGGTATAACAACTGGACATTCGCAGTCATCTTCGTGAACTGTATCGGCGGCATCTGTATGGGCTTTATCCTCAAGTACCTGGACAACATCGCGTGTGTGTATTCGCACGCGATCGCGATGATGCTCACGATGCTCTTCTCGATGCTCTTCTTCCAGTTCTCACCCTCGCTCGAGTTTGGCTGCGGGCTCTCGGTGCTGCTCATCTCCATGTATCTGTATCACCACAAAATCGACACGTCGGCGGCGACCTACGACTCGGACGAACAGGAGACTAGCAGCTGCCACCAGCAGCCTCACAAGCAGGACGACGTGAAGAACAGCAAGTCGATCCTGATTGAGTCCATCGCGTCGGGGAACCCCGCAGTGCTGGCCAACGGACTGCACCTGAAGAAGAAGCACTATGAGAAGGTCCCTGACGATAGCGACTTGGAGGTGGCGTCGCCAGTTTCCGCAACGTCGACCGGGCTTTCTTCGACGTCGCACCTGATGTCCGATTGAGCGGAATCATGTGAGAGAAGTGCGCGCGAGTGATAGATACCCTCCGTCCATTTGCAGCGTTTGCGTGTTTTGGTATAGATAAATGACTGTATTGAGTGTTCAAATACAAGTATTCCAGCACAAAAGCACAAGAGGTGAGTCTCACTCACTCATGATGGCTCAGCGGCAGCAAACCCTGGAGAATGTTCTCCTGTCGACGGTGTTGTATCAACTGCATACTTCTCTCGTAGAGTTTGCAAGATGTAATAGGAATCGAATCACGGTACAACGTGAGTTAGCCCTCCCAGTTAGTAGTAGTGTTGTCCGCATCTCTTCATAGACTCCCTTTAGACGCCACTGCCCCAAGATCATGGATTCACTTCACTGCTGTCACTGGATGGACGGCTTCAACTTTGAAAGGTAGATCGACAATCTGTGGCCACTATCATAGCGCCATAAATACCTTGTCAAATAGAGCATAGATTATTTATGAGGCATCAACTATAAAAGTAAAACATTCCGACCAATCCTAGTCTCCCAATTAACAATTTGTTCTTTTTCAGCCAATCACACTGCATAAAACCTTTGGTTATTAGTCACACAAACCAGGTGAAACTCCCTTTGATAGTGGCATCATATTTGACTCGCTTGCCGCAAAATTCATTGCTCGTTTTGGTTGCTTTTTGTTTTTGGCGCGCGCAGTTGGAGTTCCGCAATCCGCAAAATGGCGACGCTCAAGAAGGTGTGGCAGGTGTACAAAGAGAACGGCTGCGAGGCCACGGTGCACCGCACCATCCAGGCCAAGCTGGGCACGGACAGCGACGCGCCCGCCGTGCGCGCTTTTCTCGATGAGCTCGAACGGCTGTTGGGCGAGCAGGAGCTGCTGCTGCTCATGCTCAGCATCGGGCTTGGCGGACTCTACGAGACGCAGGCGAGCTTCATCGGCATCCTGCTGCGCGAGGAAGTACTGCAGCCGAAGATGGTTGATATGCTGCTGGAAAAGGTGTGATATGAGATGGTGGTGATGAGGCTGTGCTCGTAGTTGCACGTGTGTGTGTTCTCAGAGCTATCGCTCTGGGCAGCGAACGTAGCCGGCAAACTGAACGACATGCATACTTTGCTGCTGATGACGATTGTTAGCTTTCCGAGTTCTCGGCGGAGATGGATGCGCAGATGATGGAGAAGAACATCCCAAAGCTGATCCTGCGCGAGTTGCGGTGGATGGATCACGTCGTTGATCCGCAGCAGCTGGTCGAGAAGCTCATTGGCGCGCTGCCGGCGTTCGCTCCGAGTCTCCAGCGAGACATTATCTACATCTTGCCTGAGATCGCCAGCGATGAAGATGGTTTGGTATGTTTGGCGTATGTTCTATTTCGTCATTGAAATACGTACTCTGTACTCACTACTCACGGGTGCGTTCATTTGTAGATTGTCGTGGGCGCGCTGCTCGAGCTAATCCGCTCGGATGCTGGGCTTGTCGTCTGCTGCATTGAAGCGTTGGGCAACTTCAACGTTCTCAATGAGCAAACTGCGACAGTCGTGCAGTGCGTCTTGGAACGACTGGACTCCTCGCCACTGGCAGACTTACCTGCAATCGTCAAGTACCTCGTTCAGGAAGCTCCTGTGACCAACATCGAGGAGATCGTCGACCAGCTACGAGAAAAGCTAAGCAGCACCCTTGCTTTTGAAGACACGGCAGCAACAAGAAGTGGAAAGTTCGGGAACGAAGAAGCGCTGATCCTGGGGAGCATCGTGCAGGGGTTTTACTTTCGCGAAGAGCTGCTGAAAGTGTTTATTGGCAAAATCCAAGCAACTGGTCCGACCGCAACGCCTTTGCGCTTACTCGACATTTGGATTCTAATTGGCGCGCATTCGATTCCAAGGCATCAAGATAAAATGGGGAAACTGTTGAAGAAGAAGGTCCACACAGGCATGTTGAGCACAGATCTGATGATTCAGAGCATCACGTCGCACGCGAATGCACTGAAATCGTTTTTTCCGTCACTGTTGCAGCTTGGATCCATGCTCATCACACAAACTCCGGGCGAGTCGTGTGTGACGATGGGGAGCCTACTCTATGAGTTATTGTTTGAAGAATTCTCGAGCCGAGTCAGCGACGAAAGCAGCGGAAATCAGACGGGCTTCTATCAAGGCGAGGTACGAAACCACTTGAACTCGAGCAGCTTGGAAGCGATGGTCATGGAAACTAACATACTTGATCCTTGTAGGTTATTTCAGGTCTACTGAGTCACTCCTTGTCGCGAGCAACTGCAACGAAAAATGCAGCCCTTGATACGTTGCTTGCACTTGTGTCGCCAAGCGTCTCATTCCATAATGCTGGCGGTCAAAGAGCGTTCGGTCGATCTCCTTCGCAACGCAGAGACCGACTGCGAGTGTTCCTCCCCGCGCTGAAGCAGATGCTTGATACAATGGAGAACTGCAATGCCGAAGAGGTGCGGAAGATCTACGACATTCTGTTTGGGATTGGCGGTCCAGAAGATCCAGACCTATGCAACACTCTGAGGAAACAAGCGTATCATCAAGACACGCGTTACCGCTGCTTCGGTATCCTAGCTACAGTGTCACGCATGAAGAGGCTGCTGACTTTCTTTCGAGAGAACTCTGCCGAGCAAGAAACTAAAAGCAAGTCAGTAAATGATCATCACGAGAATCGTTTGTCTCAGTCTAGCCAGGTGGTGATGTTCTCGGACGCTCAAGTTGCAAAAGTACTGAGTCGCGCGTTGGTGGAACTGCATGAAAGCTGTTTATCGCACCCAAAATGCCTGAGCTTTGTGCTCCGGGAGCTGCAGCTGCTTGTGGCTGAGGTAAACCAAGATCAAAAAGGGGGCATGCTGGTGGAGATCATTTCCGACTACTACACCGAAGTGCTGTTAAATCAGTTCATGGATGATTTCGACGTGAAACGAAAGCACGATGGCACGTACTGCAAGCTTGTTCTCGATGGAGCAATGAAAACAGATCTGTGGGTTGGTCTCGACGACAAGGTACGCACTTCTACTGTGGGGTTTTGCAGCGTGAAAAGGTTAATTTCTAACTTGTGCTTTGTCAATGATAGCTTTCACCGGTGTATCTCAAGATATTGGATCTGGTTGTGTCACCGAATGTGTCCGACCAGCAGTCTCTCATGTATCTGAGCCCCTTGATTGCGCTGCTGCTATCGTGCGCTCGAACCAAGAAACAGCTTGCAGATATCGAGTGCGTACTGGTGTGCCCTATTCAGATGATGGAGTAAGTGAAGCGATGTCAAGTTAGACGTGTGTTTCTATTTCGTTTTTGTTGTTTTCTGACTTGTAATTCTTTTCTTTCTTCGATGCAGGCGCTCTGTGCTACAAGATCTAAGTGGGCTTGAGACCTCCGCTCAAAATGCGGTGTGTTCGACACTCTGGCACGGAATCAACTGGATCCGATCGATTTTGAACTTTTTCGCGTGCGAAAAGAAAGAGTACTATGCTGCAAAGGTGGCAGAGCGTCTTGAAAATTTATCCTTGTTGGAATCAATTCTCCTGGACGAGATTCTACCGTCGTGTCCGTCGTTTACTCCACCAGGCACACCCACCATCGGAGTGGATTCGATCTCGACTGGCGCGAAAATCTCCAGTGATGGAAAGAAGAAAGTTGGTCGACCCTCGGGAAAGAAAAAAGTCTCAGGGCTTGAAGATCGAAAAGTACTCATTCAGCAAAGCTTCATCTCCATGAGACCTGAAGTGGTGAACATCCTGACTTCTCCAAGACTGCAGCCTGGCACTGGAATATCGATGGGTCCCTTGTCTCAAGATGTCACCAGTACTCTCGAAACCCCACTCATCCGGATACTTTTCTCGCTTTTCGAGCATCACATCCAGAAGAGCTGCAATGAAGAGAAGAAGCGGAAATCTCTGACAGCGTTTTGGAATAAAATTTCAAGCCAGTCGGGGACATCAAAGAGCGAAGAGATATTGGAACACCAGGACAAGGTCCAAACGACATCCCAGCTGCTTGAAGGGTTTTATGAAAGCGGGGTTCTGGATGCAGCTAGACGATTTGCAGCCCATATTCTTGCAGCGACCGAGAGTGATCAAGCTAGAGGTGAGTCCGAAGCAGGCGAGACCGATCAAGCTACCGTGGAGTCTCGGCTACAAGAATACAAAAGTATCCTTGAAGACTACCTGAAAATTGTGGGCACTGTGCTAAGCTACGGTATCGAAAACGACGAATCAAACGATTCAGGTCCGGATATCCGAAAGGTTCAGCAACTTCAGGCTCTGGTTTTGGCAAGCCATGATCGAGTTGAATATTCTGAAGACGATGCAAATGTTCTGCAGCAGGTACTATCGGTAAAACATTTGATTTGCGATGTACCCCTACGACAATGGCAACTAATCGATTCTTGCGCTTATTTTCTTACGTAGATCGTCAAGAAATGTTTCAAGGTGATCATTCGGTACCATCGCGTCGTCGGTGATAACCTGGACTTTGCAGTAGCGCTCCTCAAGTGCTTAACCTCGATATTATCGCTCGGGTATGGCTTCGGTGCGGAGCATGTACTGAGCAAATCAACATCAATTGACCTGAACGGCTGGCAGCAACGGCGCGCAAGCTTGACCAGTGCAATCGCGGCAAAGATCAGCAGTTTGGCACTGTCGTATTTGCAGACGGACTGGTCGCGTGGAGATGCAAAGTTCGTCTACAAGAACGCTCATCTCGAGGTATTCCTCAATGGATACCTTCGCCACAGCGCAGTTGTTCTGGATAGTATCCAGACTCTAGCTATCGACGGGTTCCTGGAGGTTCTCGAGCACAATGGGAAACGAGTCGAGAATTTCCCGACGCTGGACAAGAAGACAGTCGGCGTTTACCACCGAGTGATGTTTAGTACGCTAGTGGCTGTCACGTCTCGTCTGGACATCATCGGAAGTACCACTGCGAGTGACGTCAAGTTTGTGTTCAGCTACCTCACCCAAGCTGTGCTGCTCTTCAAGTTGCTGGTCTGCATGACAAAGAGCTTCCAGAAGTCCATGATTATGGCGTCCGTGCTGAAAGTTGGACGCAAGTTTATCGAGATGATCTTGCGAGTGATGCCCTTCTTCCAAGAGCAATTCCTGTTGCACAGCGAACGAGTGATCAAACTCATCAGTGAACTTCAGGTGGCTACTCGCCGAATGCAAGTTCTCTGTGCTCATGGGAAGTTGATCAAAGACCAGTCAGCTGCATCGCAGGTTCCAATGGTGAAGAAGTTGCTGGAGAAATTGATCTATCGCAGTGAAGAGCTTGCCAGCGCAAACGGAGTTCTGGACGCCTACACTACTGGAGTGCTGAAAAACAGACGAATTGATGGCACCACAATTTCAAAAGAGGAGCTCGAGGCGGGAAGCGAGAGTGAAAGCGATGAAAATGGTAGCGAGACCGAAGAAGAAGAGATACACCAGGAAGAAGAAGAAGCGGAAAAGAAAAGCGAGGAGGAAGTTGCGAAGCCCGCTGCAAGAAAGAAGAGAGCGAGATAAAGCAAATGTATCCTGTCTCCTCGACTAAGTCCCAAGCCTTCGAGTCTGACGGAGAGTTAATGTCAAAATTCGAGGTTATCAGTGCTTGTTTTCGCCTGTTTTTTGGGCGTATGTCGCCATCACGAAGCTGGCAGGTCTCCGCGACGCAGGCCCGCCGATAACTACCGAACTATCTATCCTACCAGTCGACTAACGCTCTGTGAAGATGTTCTTGGCTGCGTAGATGTCTCGATCGGGAGTGAAGTGACACGAACTGCAGTTGTAGCTTGCGCCGCACTCCAGCAGCAAGCTGAAGCGCGTCTGTGGCGTCTGTTGCTACACCCTGCTTGTACGTTCGAGCCATCTCACAACCGCTTGACCCATGATTCTCACTCGCGATCGACCATTTTTCGGGGTGCGACTGAGGGGAGTGGCTTGCTTGCTGACGGGAAGCTCGCGTTTCCAGACGACCGGCTTGCGTTGGAGAGTGAGGGCAACCGTGTCCTTTGGCCCGCTTTCTTGACCACTTGTGCTCTCGAGATTCAAATTGGTAATGAGATGTCCAAATTGGTTGTGAGGTGTCTTGCCAAGACACAGGGGACTCCTCAGGACCTTCTTGTTGAACTTGATAAATATTTATTTGAGAATCGCAGATTCCAGAGAGCAATGGTTCCGCACCCAAGTGGCACGCGAGCGACGGGAACACTCACTCAAGCAACAACGACGACTAACGGTGGTGTGTGAGACTACATGGGAATGTGTCGTGCGTATGGGGATGTAAGTGTGCCATCTGTAGCATGTAGCTAAACGCCACAGTGAAACATGATGTGGCAAACGGAGACAAAACAGCATCGCGACTAGTCTCGAGCAGCGCATACACCGCTGGTTATTCCTTCCCAGATCGACGAGCTCGACATGTCGAGGATACGAGACGCTGAGGTGATGATTCTCCGAGAAGAGTCGCGCTTTGGGCGGTTCACGAGAGACACGCAGGGTCACGTTGTGCCCGAGGAAGAAGCGCATCGACGGTTCAACATGGTGGAGATGTCTGGCGGTGCATACACCTCGTTAGCCCTGAACAAAGAGCTATCAAACTACAAAGAGCGCGAGGAAGATAGTGTGCCACTATCGACAACAGACAAACACGACCCCAATCACGCCCGCTTGAGCTTCAGTGGCATGCTCGCAAGGAAACTGGTACACGTCCGGAGGTTTGTTTTCGGTGCGAGTGTATTATTTTTGTGCTTCCCTGCTGCTATAAATAGGCGGATAGCACAGCGCTGGTGTGGTGGATGGAGTGTAAAGAGTTTCTCGTGAAGGCAGTATGGAGAGTCATTTTGCAGCCTGATCGCCTTGGCTCAGTGAGAGTCTCGCAGCTTGTCCAAGCGAGGTGAGTCGCAAGATGAAAAGCATCCGCTCTGCGCGAGAGCTCGTGAACAAGAAGCGAACGTCGTTCTCTTCGTCGTCCAGCTCCATCATGATGGACGCAGCAGCTAAGGAAGAGCTCGCGGTGCTGTCGATTGTGAAGGAGCCTGCTGTCCATCACGGAAAGATGAAGATGTTCGTGCCTTCTTCAACGTTGCAGAGCTCAAGTGCAGTTGAGCTAACCCAGAACGTGATTTTCACGGTTGGAACGAGTGGTGTCAACGCTGTTGCGGAACTCGGAAAAGCAGCCGTGTATGAAGCATCATACGAGAAAATGAAGGAAATCGTCTGGGATCACAGCGGAAAGTCCGTCAAGTTTGGCATGCTCGACGGGCACGAGTCACCGACGTTCTTCTTCAAAGCTCTTTCTCTGGTGAGTGAGTAATGCTCTGTGTCTACATACGTTTGCTCTCAATTGTCACTCACTCACATGTAATTGTGGTCTGTGTTTAATGTCGTTGCGTAGGTTGAAGGTCAAATTGGACAGGCAATTCTAAACCCTGTGCTTCAGAGACACCCGGAACATGCGTACATGGGTGTGCTCGCAGGGAAGACATTGCCGTCGCCAATTCAACAGCGGCGTCCTTCCACCAGCTCGACCAGCCCCGACGCACAGCAGATTGCGCTACCAGCGTCGAAGCGCCGAGAGTTACTTCAACAAGAGAGGCCTGCTCGCAATGCGATCACTCGTGAACGACTCGGCATGGAGTACTTCCGCAATGGATATCTGTCATTCACGTGCTCCATCAACAACGATCTGCGAGGGCTCAAGCTGGATCTAAACTACATCTCCGTGTTTCCGTCAACAGATTGCCACGATCGAAGTGCGTGTTTGTTTTCGTATCAGTACGAGAACGTCGATACGTGCGAGGCGATTGGTACCCGCGTTGAATTGCGCTTTCGACGATCTGGGGCAAAACAACCGACGTATATCGCCTTGCAGAGCGTGGAGGCACACCACATACGAGAGGCAATCTGGTATCTTCAGCACGGAACGTATCTGGACGCATCACTTCGAACGCGAGCGGGGGCTACAAGTGGTTTGTACTCTTCATCTCCTGAAAAAGAGCGTCTATCAGCTATTCCTTCTTTGATAACCTCACGAAGACAAAGTGGGTTGGCGTATTTTGAAGACGATAGGGCAATCCAGCAGCGAATCGAAACGCGATGTCATGTCATGGGTTGTCAGCACTATTCTGAGAATGTTGATGTCAGTCGCGGCAGCAGCGAGATCTCTACTTCGAACATGCTCAACCAGAGCTCCCTGAGCCATACTAGCCGCGGTTTATCCACGACACGAACCGAGAATGGTCGCTTCTGCGAGGAGCACTCGAAGTCGTTGGGATCTCCTCGATCTCCGTCCAAACGAGGCGCGTTTTTCACTCGAGAGCGCTCCAAGTCCTCACTCTCGTTGGCAACTTCACTGATCCATTTTGCGCATTATTCGCGAATGCTGCGGTATCAAAGCCCACTGCTCAAGAAGAGCGGGGTGAAGAAATTTCATCTTACAAAGTCGTGGAACGTCAAGTATGTCGCAGTCTTTGAAACCCCCGTTGGCGGATTCTTGTGCTACTACGACAAAATCGCGCATTGCCCTGGGGTCGCCGAGACTCCGAAAGAGAGGCGGGTGATCGACTTGAGCAGCGTGATCTGCATTCGACCAGAGTCATCGGCTACAAACGCTCCAACCTCGCTCGTGTTTGACGTCGTCACAATCTACCGCACCTGGACTTTTGCTGCAACCGAACCAGAGGAGTACGAGGTTTGGTTGAAAGTTCTTACAGATGCAGTCGAGAAGCATACGTCAATAGCTCCGGACAAGCGCCTCAAGTTCCCAGTCAAAATGATGACAACGGCTCAAGCGTCGCAGTATCAGCTCACTCGACACGAGTCCACGACACTGGAGGTCTCGTCGTACGGAGTTTGCGTATGTTCGGGACATGAAGGAGAGACCGAAATTTACAGCTGGTATTTCACGGAGATTCAGAAATGGTCGGTCGTTTATCAGCAAGGAGAAAGGTGCTGTCTTCTAAGCTGTCTAAGCGCTGCTGGTAAATCAGGGACTGAATCGACCGATGTACTTGCTTCTCCACTGTACTACGAATTCCTGTTGCAATCGCCCGAGGCGGCCGCGATATGCCGGGCAATCGAGTTCTACGTCGGAAAATGCATGGCAAAGTTAGAAGTGCTTGCCATTGGTTTCAAGGAAAGTATGAATCGCGGACAACACGGATCTGGGGGTCTGTCGACACTTCGAGCGCCCGAATTCGTTCGCTTTAAAAGTGAACGAGTCATGAAGAGCTCGCCACTTTCAGTCACTGCCGTTAGCACCAAGAAAGATATGAAACCCGACCAAGCGTCTCAAAACCAACACGTAGTTGCAGCGATTCCGTTGAAGTCAATTGGGGTGCTCGACAAAGATAACATCGACACATTCGTCGCCACGAATTTGCCTGAAACACCAACTGGATCGTCAGCTCATGAAGTACCGAATGTAGAGAATCGGGCTACCGCTCAGCCGCCGCAGTCACATCCAGGTTATCGTTCCTTCAGCTCATTCCCGAGAATTGCAACTGCGCTAGATCTACGACATGTCATCCTTCCATCGCTTACAAACATTGCGACCGACACTGATCGACCAAATGGCAAGGAGTGTGAGTTCCAGAGTGCAAGCGTGCTTCAATCGGAAGATTCAGATGGGTCAGGTTCAGAGGGAGTGACGACGCTCTCTGGCAACACCCAAGAAGCACAGATCGAGGCACGTTCTAGCTTTAAACCAAGCGCTGTCTGCAATCGCTCTCCCATTCCTGACAACGGAAGCAGTGGAGATGGCAGCAACCACATCTCATTTGAAGCTTCGGTGCCACAAGATGAGGACTGTGAAAACGATGGCAATGAACTGCCTCTCCTCGAAGGATCCTTCTCTTCCCTCACGGGGCTCGGCATCGAAATGGCTCCGCGTTCCCCAGTGCCAATTATTGATTTATCACCGTCGCCAGTGCCACTCCTGGAACCCCCACTGTTTGCGCGCTCGGGACGATTTGGCAGCACCTTTTCCGACACTGCGCACGATCAAGCAGCGAATGTGAATGCTGGTGAGGATGACAACGACGGGGACTCGGACCGATTTGTGTCCTTCGATTACTTGGAGTGCGCTGTTTTTGCAGCACCTTGTACGACTGACGACTCACCGAGGACTTGTAATGAAGCCGTGACTGAAGCAGCCACAGGCTCGCATCTCAGGGATCAAGCTGAGACTCCTGTTGTCGTCAGAGAAAGTGTGCGGAGCACGTCAGATGACAGTGACACCTGCGACTTGAGTGGTGCGATTGAAGTTGAGCATGACTGAGATTGAGTTGCGAGAGTGAGTGTTGCTGCATTCAACACATTGATGAATACACTAGTTATTCGTGAATGACCCGGGACTCTCCCTTCCTTCATTCTCATGGTGAACGGCTGATTCTAGAGAACCAACTGACTGACACGTCGTGATACTCAGGTCAACTCATTCATTGCATGGAAACTTGAGCCAAAACGTGAAACTGGTCGGGACAACTGAAGCGACGCAGCACCTTTCAAAAGGGTTGCTTTGGCGTCATAATTTTTTACTCGTGAATACCAAACGAGAAACCAGCCACATTACAGACTCTCTCACAGGCACAAGAAAGGATCAAAAGGACATGATCTCCAGTCGCTGCAGAGGCACAAGAAGGCGTCGAGAGCAACGCGCGCGTGTGCGTTAGGTAGGTAGGTACAGGTGGTGAAAGGCAGTCTGTCACGTGTGAGCAGACACAACATGAGAGCAGCTGTAGCGCCGACGACTGAATTTCCCAAGAGAACGGCTCAGGTGTTGTCGACTGCTGCGAATGGAGTCAAGCACAAAAGGTACGTTCGATTTGCCTTCGTAGCGCTAGTACGGCGACATGTTTGCCGCTACTCTTGCAGTCAACAAGATCCGCTGCTAATCAAGCGTGCATATGTATACCAGAACCGCGAATAGCGAGTCCACGCCCGAGTTCCCACTGCTTCCAAAGAAGAAGTCTCCAAAGAAGAAAGACGCGACGAAGAAGTCAAACACCAGACAGGTATCGGATCGTGTTCATCTGCATATTAACCGATTTATGGCGCTCGTAACGATATTGCTGCTTTGCTCAGACTAACGAGTTCGCTTCCTACGTTTTGTACGTTTGAATGAGGTAGAGCGTGGGATTGTCAAAGGTTTCTTCGATCACGTACTCGCATTCCTCACAGCCGCTCGATTCTGGAGAGGTACGCTAGCTGCTCTTTCTCTAGAGAAAATGGAGCGCTGTGTGTGGTTGAACTGCTAATCTAGAGTGAGTTCGTTTGTTGTATTAGGAACTGGAGATTTTGAAATGCATCCTCGTGCGCGAAGGATACTTGCAGCGCCTCGTGCAGGCGAGCACCCAAGGGCGAATCAGCGGGTCGTATCTTGGAGACACAATCGATTTGCTGGACCTACTGCGCATTGCAACGCTTGAGGCGGTCGAGACCATCAGTGCGTGGCGAAAGAAGAAGCGCACGCAGGATCCGTACAAGTGGAACAATCTGAACTACCTTCTCAAGATGCCGTCAGACCTGGATTTCCTGCAAAAGCACACGGGGCTCGTCCAGTGGCTCGGGTTCACGCTCGAGCGCAATCCGTTCATCCTGCCACTTAGCCTCGACTACCAAGCTCGCGTTACTGCCTCCTCTGGCGGTGGAGATCATAGTGGAGTATCAAACGGTCAGGATTCCTCGCAATTCGTGGAAGTTGGTGGCAAGAGGCGACTCGATTTGTTTTCGCTCGAGTCCACAGATACTCGACCGCTCTCACCCAGTAAAGCCGCCGCCCAAGCTGCCACACTTGCAGAGCGCAAGCGAGCGAAGAATCCGTACGAGACCCGAGTGCTGAACGACGAGGAGCTTCTGCCTCTGAACGCCACAGTGAAACATGATGTGGCAAACGGAGACAAAACAGCATCGCGACTAAAGTCTCGAGCAGCGCATACACCGCTGGTTATTCCTTCCCAGATCGACGAGCTCGACATGTCGAGGATACGAGACGCTGAGGTGATGATTCTCCGAGAAGAGTCGCGCTTTGGGCGGTTCACGAGAGACACGCAGGGTCACGTTGTGCCCGAGGAAGAAGCGCATCGACGGTTCAACATGGTGGAGATGTCTGGCGGTGCATACACCTCGTTAGCCCTGAACAAAGAGCTATCAAACTACAAAGAGCGCGAGGAAGATAGTGTGCCACTATCGACAACAGACAAACACGACCCCAATCACGCCCGCTTGAGTTCGCTTTCGCCATCACTCCCAGGCAAACTACACTCCAAGAAGAAAGCGGGGATGCTGGGTCCGATTTCCAAGCCAAGTACGTGCTGGCCAACCGGCTTTCCGCTATTGCATTGAATGCTAGACGAATGACTTTCTAACATTCCCATGCTTGTTTCGTGTGGACTTCAGCTCGCAAATCTGTCCTACAGGGCCCTCGAAAGCGATCCCGAGGCGCGCAGCTGGAAGAAGCGCTTGAAAGTGAAAAGCAAGCGAACGTGAAGTTTGGCGTCCTGATCGACTCGCTTCGCGAAGAAATCGAGCGCAAGGAGATGGACGTTGCGTACTTTGAGAGCATCGCGGGCGTCCAGTTCTACGGCGACGAGCTGCGCGAGTTCAGCGTGAAAGCACGGAAAAAGATCACATTGCTGCGACAGGAGCTCGCTGAGAAAGAGTACGTTTACGAGCACAAGATGGCAAACATCCACAAGAAAGAGGAGGTCATCCACATGTTCAAGGAGAAGCAAAAGTCTGCGACCGAGGAAGCGGTATGTCTCATTGCGTGTCATTCTCTGTCGTATCATGTACATTAACGTCGCCATATCTAACTTGCTGTGCGGGTTTCAGAGAGTGATAGAGATCCAAAAGAGCAAGAACCACGCTACTACTAACAGTGACGTCGACACGTCAGCTGAAGCGCAGACAACCGTTGATGCAATGACGAGCCTCGACCAGCAGCACAACGACCACTTCTTCAGCAAGATCTCCAATCAAGAACAGGTCGATCGAGCACGCGCACTCGTAGCTCCCATTGTGGAGCATATGTGTGCAACGTTGATCCAGAAGATCGCACGCGGGATGATCACACGAGCCGCGTTCGAGAACCTCAAGATCGAGTGCTTCGTCTCAAGCAAGTACATCCAGGCAGCGGTGCGCGGCTTCCTCGTGCGGCGCCGAGTCGCCAAGATGTACTGGGAGAACGCGGCATCAGTCATCCTCCAGCGGCTCGCGCGTGGCATGCTCGCAAGGAAACTGGTGCGCATCCGAAGGCACAAGCTGCGTGTCCTGAAAGCCACGGTCGCGATCCAGAAACTGGTGCGTGGCCACTTTGGACGCATCCGCATGCGGAAAGTGCACCATCTGTTCAACGCGCGGTCCGACATTGTCTCTGCGGGCGACAGCCTGCAGATCTCAGACTTTAAAGAGCTCGCGGACGCGTGTTTCAAGATGGTGGCGATCCCAAACGCGCCGTCCACTGTTGCAGTAGCTGTATCTGCTAGCGATCAAGCTCTGAGGAAGCCGATGACGCCTCTGGTGCTTGGACTCGTGCGAATGCTCATGTTGTTCACGTGCGACAGCGATACCGAGGTGGACATTGCGAACGTGCGGTGGCGGGAAGCATCCAACTTTCTTCGCTGCTCCGTTCGCCTCGTTCGTCGCATGAAGAAGATCTCAGTCGCAGCGGAAGGACGACATTTGCGCACTTCCACGCTGGGAAATGCGCTGCTGGACATGCATTTGGCTGATCAGGAGTTCCATGAAGAGACCTTCAGAAAACTTGAGAGCGGATGGAAAGCCGCAACGACGATCTTCAGGTGGGTCACGTCGTTCTCCGTCACCATGCGGCTGCAGAATGTGCTTCCCGCCTACAACCTGGGCTTTGGTGGACCGTTCCTGATCGCAAATGCTACCAGCAAACGTGAAGCTGCTCAGGATCAGGTTGAAGAGAACGAAAATATGATCCGTGAAGAAGACGTCGAGCGCAGGTTTGTTCCTGCGAACTTGGTGCGGGTGGTTGGGCTCCCCCACCACCGTTCTCGCCCAGTGTTGCTTGTATTTGCGCACGACGTGCCCTGGCGCTCGAAAACGGTCATTATGGAGAGGTTTCTGTCGGCGCTCCCTGGTCTCTTTCTGGTCATGAATCGCTCGCCTACTAAAGAAGAAGACCGACAGCAACTCCGAAAAATTTCTTCCAATAACGACCAGCATTCGTCGTTCCGATCTCTCAAAGACACCCCTTGGATGAGCCAAAGAAAGACGACGAAAGCGTCACAGGACTGGCAAGGTCTCGACATTGCAGAGATCCGCAACGCAGTGCGCATCGGCTACAACGTGATTCTCGAGAGCGACATCGGGTTAAGCGATCCGCCTCAGCGCAAGTTCCTGAGCGCGTTCTCGGCGCTTAAAGCTGCGATTCAGCCGTCGCCTTTGTGCATCTTGGTGAAAGGTTCGCTGAAGAATCGAGCTGCTGGTACGAGCGCAGACTTCAGTGGCGAACCCGAGCAAGAGATCGATGCGAATACTGAAAACAAGTCAAAAGGCGTTGTTAGTGGTGAAATCACCAAAATTAGTCGATCGATGGCGGACGCAAAGATCAAACGCACGTTTGAGCGAGCCGCCGAGTTCTTGTTTGAGCTCTCACAGCCACAGATTGTCACGCAGATGACGCAAATCAGCGGCGTTGAGAGCCCTGCGATCCAGTTCATCATTGTCATGGAAGCCGTGATCATCCTGCTGACCCCGACAAAGCGCTACGACGGACCAAAGTCCAGCATGAGCTACATGAGTTGGAAACTCGGCAGACGGCTGCTTGCGAATCCCGGTTTCTTTCACGCAAAGCTGCAGGAGATCAAGCAGCAAGACATCGCAAAGGAGAACCTCCTGGCGCTCGACAGGTACTTGAAGCACGCGGACTGGCCAACGAGAACACAAGCGCACTCGCTGGGTCCACACGGCGAGCTGCTCTTTACGCTGTCATCCTGGGTGGAAGCGATCGTGAATTGTGCGCATCTCATTGAGGATTGCAAGGAGCTAGCTCCAGAGATCAGCCGCACGACGCCCATCCGAGGGCTCTTTGGCAATGTGATCACATTCCACAATACGAAATATGGTGATTTTGAGCACAAGCAAGACGCTGGCGGAGAAGCGGTGTGTGTGCGTAAGCTCATGGACGCAGTGCTAGCAGACGTCCAAGTCTACCGCACGTGCCACATGCTAGACAGGAAGCGCTGCATTGTTAACGTCTACCAGGACTGCCTGCGCATCTTCTTCTCGGCGTACGACCCGACGACCAGCTGGCGGTGGCAAACAGTCATCTCCGAGGCGGATGTCGACCATCTGCTCGCACCGAATTCCATTGAGCGCGGCAACGTCAAGCTGCCACCAGCGACAAAAGCGGAAATGTACGACCGATTGGTGCAGTTGTGCCTCCTGCAGGCGCCAAAGGGCAAACAGGGGAAACCAGAGGCAACAGCAGCACCAGCCTGTGAGAAGCAGTTGGTTGTACGACCGAGAGCGATTCGCCTGTATCGCCGAGCGATTCAGCTCAGTGGGTATCTCACGACCGTCACGATCTCCGAATTGTCGCGTGGTTGTATCCAGGTGGACGCTTTTGTGCACAACTCGTCAAACGGCAAGGAAAACATGCGGGCGATTTTCAACCTCGAGAGTATCCTGAAGCGCATGAGCGCGCAGCAGGCGCACGCGTGTTTTGTCCAGCCCTCAGAGATCCCGAAGCTCGTGCTCGACCGTTTGCACCTGTTCCGACTCGCGCAGAGCCTCACTTCTCGTGAGAAGAGCTTTATGGCTCGCAACAAGCTTGAACATGGAAATCTGGCGTTATCACAGCGCAAACTGCAGCAACAACACCATCAAGAGAGTCTCGTTGACAGTGAAATGAAGATGAAGCTCTGCATTCAGACGCGCGAGACTGCGCCCGGCCGACTGCTGATGCGCAAGGCGGTGCGCAGTCCGTGGCTGAGCGCCGTGTGGCTCTGCAGCATCTTTGAGAACCACACGAGCAACAATTTCCGAGCCGAGTTCTACCAGCCGCAGACGAGCGACAAGTTTTCGGTGCGGCTCTCACAGTTGGACTGCGAGGACTTTGTGGTGAGGTCCAAGTACTCGTCGAAAGCGGCTCTGCACCTGATGATGAAGCACTTCCGCCTCCAGACGGACCCAGATACTGATGGCGATGGTGAAAGGAGTAGTACCATTGTCAGTTGTCGAACGAAACGCACGCTTGCACGGTTCCCCTGGGCAATCCCGGTCAAAAAGAACCCACACCACGCAGTAAACAAGCGAGCGGTTGTGCGCACCTATATCCACGTTGAGCGTCGAGAATCTGATGCGAGCTCATTATTGCAACTAGAAAAACAGCAGCAATCTCTCACACGATCAGGCGGAGGACAACTCCAGTACCGAGTTTGCCTGCCAGATACCTGCGAGGAGCAGACTTTGGTACTGGAAGACAGCGAGATCGAGTCGTACTTTGCTGGCGCTATCTCGTGGCTAAACGCTCCCTCGATGAGTGAGCGCGAGCGCATGAGTCGTGAGCTCGTCAAGTGTTTCGTCTGGGAGTCATCTACAACAACAACAACAGTCCGAGTGGACGCACCGGCCAACACCACAGCTACAGGTGTTGAAAACTTCTCAACAACCAGTGGTCGCGTATTGGCGCAGCTACCGTCTGGCCGTGTGGAGGCGCTCGTATCCACTCGCGTCACTGGCAAGGAGAAGAAGAAGCAGCCACCTTCAAGACCGGCATCGCGAGTTAAGCGATCCCCGTTAAGTGCGCGTGGGAGTCTGGGAGAGGCTCCCGTGCTTTCGCTCTGCGTTCAGCTTCTGGATCCGACGGAATTTGAAAGTACTGAGGAAGCAGGTCGTACTCATCACGAACAGCTACGATCGTCACCGCCTATCAAGCGTTGCTACACGTACAACTCGGAGGAGATGATCCACAAAGGAAGCTACCGCGCGAACGGCGTGCTGGTGGTCGTACAAGTGTTTATGAAGGCGATCATCATCGACACTCTGGTGCCACAGATCCCTGTCGACCGTATCAAACAGGAAGACTCGTTTGTGATGACGTTCAACTTTTACCACCCGAGCTCGAGTTCAGGCGCTGCTGTGGTAGTCAAAGGAAGGAGAGAACTCCGTGAGGTTGTGGGACCAGACAAGGCGCACTTGATCAGAGCTGCCAGCGTCCACGAGCTCATGCAGCACATTGTGGAAAGCCGGACGCAGGTGAAGCTAAAACCCGTCGCGAAGGTGATCCACAGCAACTCCTTCAACGGGCAAGAACCAGTATTGATCACAGCCAATTCAAGTAAGAAGCCTCAGCAATCTCCACCATTGCGCATGGAGATTCACTTCCAGCGTGATCGACTGTACGCCAAGCAGAAAGCGACGCCGATCAACCAGAGTTTCACCCAGGACCAGGTCGCGAACACGACAAAGCTAATCGAGAAAGCGCTGGAGCGAGGGCTCAAGGTGCTCACAAAGACGCGGATTATCCGCGGCTTTGGACGAGTGATCCTCACGGTTTTCGACGTTGGCTTCACGAAGACACGTGAATTTGGACATGAAGAAACACAAAACGACTTGGCTTCGATAGTATTCCGCGTCGACACATATATTCACGAGACGAGTACTCGACTCTCGTTGCTCGTGGAAGGTGCCCAAATGCTTCACCTTGTCGGCGATGACCTCGAGTTGCTTCACAATACCATGAGCAACAGCACTGATGATAAGAGCGACTGGAAAGAGGAGAGCGAGCGGCGCAGACGGCAGCTCGCTCAGCTTCTCATTGACCACGTCGGTATCGAGTCACGTCACGATGGTGTGACTAGTGACCGACTGTTTATCACCGACTACTTTACTCCAGAACACGAAGAGGATGTTGAGCAGAAGCAAATCGACCAGCCTACCACTAAACGAGCAAGCACAAAAGAAGGGAGGTCGAAGCGCAAGAAGCTGCTATTCAAGACCACGCGAGCTCTTGGTCATGACCAGATCCTCGTGACAGTGCACCTACTCGGCGATTGCGGCATCGCGATTCGATGCTACGATCCACAGAGTAGTCAATCATGCGACCTTGTTGTCCAGAGAGAGACGTTGAGCCTCGTGCTCGGACTCGACGACGCTGACCTTGTTGCGAATGTGTTCCTGGCTCCGCAGATCCCGCTGATTGCGCTGATGACGCACATTTGCTCCTTTGTGCAAATTGATAAGCAAATTTCACTAACGGACGACGATGAAGATACTCAAGTGAAGCACGCGTCGGAGTCAAAGCTCGTTGCCAGCTTTGAGTTCGATGAGCACAAGGGTCGTGCTAGCAGGTCATCGTTCATTGAACACAGCGGAGAAGGTGGCTCGTTTGAAGGCTACAGTCCAACATCGACGTGGACTGGGATGGTGATTGGCAGAACGCGTCCAACCTACACTGCAGTGCGCATCCTCTTGCTCAAGAACGCAACCAGCGGTGCCACACAAAGAAGTATGGCTTCACCTGGTGTTGCAAACTGTGAGGCGCTTTGCTCCGCTTATTCTCCTAGCATGCTAATGATCTCGACCAGCAGATTGACACCCTCAGATCTGCAACGAATCAGTGGCGATCAATTCGAGATCATCACACCAGAGGAGCTTGTGCAGCGAGTGCGAGAGCGATTGCACGTGGAGCTGCTTGAAGTGGAGCCCAGTGAAAGCAACGACCTAAGCGTCAAGCTCTCCATCACATTAAGTTAATCGGACGACCCGAATAGAACTTTAGTTCAACTGTCATCGGATGAGAAGCAGTGGTTTCGCTGTAAATCAATTGCCTGGCGTCTTTTCGATCCTTTCAATCTCGATGCATGATATTTTCCCTTTGAAGACGTCCGAGCGAACTGATTCTTGACACCAGAATTAAGCAGGCCTGAAGGTAAAAGGAACCCACGCACGCACACACACATACAGCTCAGATGCCGTCGGCGATCCCCGAGCACGATGACTCAGTCCAGGAGGAGCAGAACTTCAAGGCCGAGGCGAGTCGCCTGCGAGCCGCAATCGAAGAATCCATCGAGTTGCGCGACGAGATCCAGCAGAAGAACGTAAAGTAAGTCACACAGTGTATAGGCTGCTTTCGGAAATTATCCTTCGTTGATTCCCTAGGGCTCACGTGTGTGAATGTGTGCCATTATGAAGGTTACAGCGCAAGATCGCCGCACTGCTGCAGAAAACCCAGGAGACCAGCGGCGGTGGTGGTGGCGCTGGCGCAGAGCAGCGGCGAGAGGACAAGTCCACGGCCACGGAGAACGAGAAGCGGTACCTCGAGTGTCTGCGCAGCGTGCACGAGGTGAAAGTGCAGATGGCGACCGCGCAGACCCAGTACGACCGCATCGCGCTAGATCTGCAGGCACGGCTGGACGAGAAGGAGTCTAAAGTGACTGAGATCCAGGACTCATTCCTCGAGTTCAAGCGCGAGATCGCCAAGAACGCCGAGAATATGCGCACGGGCAAACCGATCCCGAAGCGCGTGATCAGCCAGTTCGAGGCCGCAGACCTGAAGAAAGACCAGGAGGTCGAGAAAGTGCGGCTCAAGAACATCAATCTGAGGACGCACCTGAAGAAGCTCGAGCAGCAGCTGCACGCCAAGGAGCAGCTTGCCGAGGGGCTGCACCTCATCGACTTTGAGCAGCTCAAGATCGAGAACCAGACGCTGAACGAGAAGATCGAGGAGCGCAACGAAGAGCTCCACAAGCTGCGCAAGAAGACCACGAGCACGGTACAGGTGCTCACGCACATTAAAGAGAAGCTGCAGTTCGTGCTCGCGGAGAACCAGACGCTCAAGAAGGAGTCGGCCGAGCTCGAGGAGGCGCTGACCGTGAACCGCGACAAGCTCGCGCGCAAGAAGAAAGAGCGCGACGCGAACCGGCAGCTCGGCCAGAAGCTCAAGAGCAAGGAGGGCTTCGCCAAGTCCGAGTTGCTCATCGAGGACTTTGAGAAACGCGAGGCCGATCTCGTTGATCTGGAGCGGCGGCTCGCCGAGCTCACGCAGCGCCACGTGTACCTCAGCAAGCAGCTACAGCAGCAGCAGCCCAAGAAGTCATTAGGCTAAATGGTGATTATCATGATGGTCATTAGGCTAAAGCCCTGCTTGGACAACGGCAATATCGTGTAAGGTAAACGACCAATTTTGTGCATGGCGTCACTTTAGTGATGATGTCAAATTGTATCCAATAAAATCGCTGCATTTCCTGATTTGCCCTTTTGATTGGATAACGAAACCCGAACCAGTTTTGTACGCAGTTGGCTGAGATATGAGTGGATTCTAACACTAAGGAGGAATTAAAAGGGAAGGGGGCTTCATAGGTGGCAAAAAGCAAAAGAAGGGAGCAAATGGTGGTGCACCGCGGGCGCTATGAAACGCAGGACGTTGTTGATGCGCTGGAGAGAGGGTGCGTACGCCACGATGGCACGGACGTTGTAACCGGGCGTTCCCGAGTTACGCAACACAGTGCACAGAGTGAGGAAGCGTGT
>JALBZB010000600.1:0-22549 GCA_038050625.1 Pythium sp. MPC-2022a | reverse complement strand
CCCCCCCCGCCCGCGCCCCCCCCCCCCCCGCCCCCCCCCCGCCCCGCCCCGCCCCCCCCCCCCCCCCGCGCGCCCCCCCCCCCCCCCCCCCTAGTACAAATTGTTTGGATATCTCCGTGCACTGAATGTCCACCACTACCACACGCGACGAAGTGCAACACGATCTACTCTTTCATCAAGATCAGCATTTGTTTTTTCAGCAGCAGCAGCTGCAGCCGCAGATTCAGAAGAACGCTCACGGTCGAGTGAATTGGTGGGCATGTTCTAAATTACTACTGCAGCTCAAGCAACAAAGTCAAAACCTTCAGGCCAACTTGCAGCCTCAGTCCGTTGTACTATCGGCACAACAGCGCTGCCAATGGATCCAACGTCAGGAGCAGCAATGAAGATACGAAGCCTAGGAGAACCCCCCTGTGGCGAGCAACACCATAGTATCACAGTGCAGCAACGGACGAGCGTGCCATCCTTCCGTGCAAAGATGTGAATGTTCCGTCTAAATAACAATGGGAATCAAGTGAACACAGAAATACACAGTCTCCAGCTGATATGAAAGTAAACCACAGAACCAGCCTTTGAACTTCCCGCTCACGCTAGCTGAGGCTAGCAAAGGCCAGTGGTGAATTACAGTGGAGTCACGCCTAGACAGCCAGCGACAAGAGTCTGCATCCAAAGAGGTGGTGGTGAGATAGGGAAGGAGTTGGTGATTGATTGATGGCTTGTGTCACCTGTAGAGTGTACCCATTGGCCCAAATGGGTACACTCTGGAGGCATCACATGTGAAGACGAGTACAGAAGGTCCAGTTGAGGTTTGAGGTTTGTGTGAGCATCATTCGATCAGCTCAGTAAATACTGTATTCCCCCCTGTATGACAAACGTGAGATGCATTGAACCACTGGGACGGATCTCCACAAACTTTCTCTTTATTCTGTAGTACGTTTGATTCGTTCCCCAGCGCAACGCAAACCCCACCACCGCCGCAGCTTCGTTACTTCACGGCGTCACACATCCGACGCAGAAGAAATTCACACCGGCTACGGTACGGCAAGTTGGGGGTGGAGACGATAGATGCGAGGTGGTGGCATCTCCAGTGAACGCATGAATGACGGCTGCTAAGGGGTTTCGAACCCGACACACGAGACTGATCCTCTTGGAAGACTCGAACAAGATCACTTGGAAGTCGCCCTCGACTGTAACAATCGATTTAGTGAGCCATGATTGTCTAGCATATTTAACCTCAATTTTTTTGAACCTTTCAATTATTGTTCAAAAACCTCGGCTGTTTTCCAAATGGTTGGCTCTGGATGCGAAAGGACGCCGAAACGCCGAGGTTTTTTAGCTTGCGATGACGCTTTGCGAGCCAACGCGCGCCACCAGTCAAAGGCGACGGCTTTTCTCATCGACGGTTGTTGCGGGGTGTTGCGCTCTGTATGAAGGCGCGCGCACTCGTTGGTAGCGCTCATTTGCTAATTCGCCTCTGTGGAGGGTAAGCAGCATCATCCGGCGCCATGGTGAAGCGCAAGAAGCACGACAAGGACAAATACTACAACCTCGCGCGTCAGCAGGGCTACCGCGCGCGTTCGGCGTTCAAGCTCATCCAGCTCAACAAGAAGTATGACTTCCTCTCGACCGCCAAGGTGTGCATCGATCTGTGTGCCGCTCCCGGTGGGTGGTGTCAGGTCGCGGCCAAGTACATGCCGGCGTCCAGTATCATCATCGGTATCGACCTGCTGCCGATCCGTCCGATCCGCGGCGTGAAGACGTTCCAGTGCGATATCACGACGGTCAAGTGTCGCCAGATCATCAAGCAGGAGATGCAGAGCTGGCAGGCGGACGTAGTGCTGTGTGACGGTGCGCCGAACGTCGGCGCCGAGTACACGAAGGACGCGTACGTGCAAAACGAGCTGGCGCTGGTGGCGCTGAAGCTGGCGGTGGACGTGATGGGCCGCGGCGGTACTTTCGTGAGTAAGGTGTTCCGCTCGCAGGACTACAACGCGCTGCTGTGGGTGTTCAAGCAGCTGTTCAAGAAGGTGAGCGCGACGAAGCCACTATCGTCGCGTAACGAGTCGGCGGAGATTTTCGTGGTGTGCGAAGACTACCTGGCGCCGCACTCGATCGACTCCAAGCTGTTCGACCCCAAGTACGTCTTCGACCAGGTGGACTCGCAGGAGAAGAGCATCACAATCTTCCACCCCAAGTTCGGTGACCGCAAGCGTCATCGTGAAGGTGAGTTTTTGTGTTCTGGTGTGCCTTTCATATGTATACTTGTATGTCGGCTGCATTCTCTAGAGTCTCTAGCGAACCACTTTGCATCCGTTGGTCGCTAGCGCTACTTGTAGCCAAAAGCAACATCAAGCACTTTAGCTGGCAGCATATGCTTCCGGTCCGGGCCTCGGCTCGGATCGAGCTCTTTGCTGTCTGATGGAGTGAGATCTATGACAGTCTCCCACCTATGTATATATGTGTGTATGTTTGAGTGTGACCGAGTTGCTTGACCGATTTACTAATGATGCGTGCTTGTGCTCTTTCCCCAATAGGTTATGATGAAGCCCTGGGTATGACGCTGACGAACGAGACATCGGTCTCCCAGTTCATCGACGCGGCGGATCCGATTCGGCTACTGACGGACGCGACAGCGATCCATTTCCGCCCCGAGGACGACGTGTACCGAGAGCACCCGGCGACCAGCGAAGACGTCACGACCTCGCTCAAGGATCTTAAGGTGAGTTTTGAGCTGATCATCAAGTCACTTGGTGATGGAAGAAGAACTGGACGGACGAAGGGTAAACCAAGAGGATGCGAAGTGAGGAGTAAGCTACCACGTCTTAGCCCCACTGTTGTTCCGGCGCCAGATTAATTTCTGGAAAACCCACTGGAAGCCAGTCGGCGGCGCGAGATGACAACCTGCACACAGTGCTGTCTGATCTCATCCACCCGACGTCCCTCCATCCGTCGTTCCAAAGTCAATGACCAAGCTGCACCTGTTAGTGATATCATGGACTCATTGACTCACCATGTATATTTTGTCCATTGTAGGTCCTTGGCAAGGGTGACTTCAAGCTGCTGCTCAAGTGGCGCCTCAAGATGATCAAGTACAAAGAGGAGCTGTTGAAGCAGGAGGCCCCAGAGGAGTCTGCAGCAGACACAGCCCCCGTGGTTGCGAAGGAGCCGGAGCGCGAGCTGACGGAGAAGGAGAAGGATGCGCTGGTTCGCGAAGAGCTGGCGCAGCTGCGCGCGAACGTGCTGGCGAAGAAGAAGCGCGAGAAGAAGAAGGTACGTCAACGTGTGCAGGTGTATGAATGTATGAAGAGTGTGAGTGAGTGTGGTATGGTGTGCTTTTGTGGTATGTCGGCGCATCCCAGTAGTCCTTGTCACAACTCTCGGTTGACATGTTGTGGAACTAACCCTCCCGACTCCCGTTACGCGCCCATACGAAACTCTCAATCCCCTATCCTACCCTTGCCAGTGAGGTGCAAAAGGCGGTCGATTTGGGTCGAACATTCCATCGAGTGCTCGTGTGTTGTATGCTTGGTGTGGAAGTATGCGAGTATGTGTGTATGTGTGCTATGCCTGGCGGCAATCCAAAGCCCCCTCCAATTTCATTTGGTGTGGATTGGTCCTTGAACAGACCGGCTATTGAAGCTGCCTAGAGGAACCTTGCAGCCTTCAGCTATTAGGGCTTTCCGAACCGTAAAGCTTTCAATCGTTCTTGTGCTCAGACATGCTCTGAAACTGTGTGAATGCATATGTATGTATGCCTTTATTAGTGTGACTGTATGCCTATAAGTATGAGACTGTGAAACTCAGTTGCTGACAATGTTGTTTTCATTGCACATATTTCTACAGGAGCGCGAAAAGAAGCAGAAGCTGCGCATCCGCTCGGCGCTTGGTATGGACGCGGAGGGCATTGACGTGACGGAAGCTGAGTCGGTCTTTAGCATCGCTGAGCTGAAGCTGTCCAAGTCCAAGGTGGACGACCTGGAGAACGCGCACGCGTCCTCTTCAGAGGAGGAGGAAGAGTCGGAGGAAGAGGTGGACGAGCTGGCGGACAGCGACGAAGAGTACGAGGAACTACTCGAGTCTCAGATGGACAAGCTCTATGACGAGTTCCTGACGCGCCGTGGTGATGACGTAAAGACCCGCAAGGCTGTGAAGCGGACCAAGGTGGCGAAGCGCGCGTTGGCCGGTGAGGCGTTGGTGCAGGACTCGGAGATGTTCGACGGCGACACAAAGGCGTACCACAAGATGATCAACGCAGACGAGGTGCGTTCCGTGTGCCAATTGCTTTGTGTGAATGTGTGTGTGTGTGTGTGTGGATCCCCCCATTCGTGTTATCTGTTCTGGGTTCTTCTGTACTCTTGTCCAGTTGTCTAACATGGGGGACAGCGAAAGGATTGCATTCATGTCTGACCGCGCTCGTGTCTTCTTCGGAAGTGAGAGTGCGGTCCTATTTGCATCCGAAATTCTTTGCTCTTAGAGAGATTTGTATGTGAGTGCAATGTTCGAGCTATCTGGACGCTGTGTACTGACTGTGATGACTCTTCTCGTATTACTTTTACAGAGCTCGGATGACTGGGACTCGGACGAGGAGGACGACAAACTCAACGTGTCGCTTAAGCAACCGGAGAAGGCAAGCGCGTCGGTGAACCGCTGGTTCTCCGGCAACAAGCTTTTTGAGGGCGTGGAGGACGACAAGGACGCTGCCTCTTCTACTCTGCCTGTGATGCCGAAGACTGACAAGGAGATCCGTAAGGAGAAACGCAAGGCCGCCAAGGATCGCCAGGAGCGTCGCGCGACCAAGAAGGCGAAAAAGGAGGACGACCAGTACGAGAAGGAGTTCGGTTCGGAGTTTGACATCCAGCCGATCCACGACTCGGACGATGAGAACATCAACTTGGAGAGCGACGACGAGGACAAGGTGTCGGCCGAGAAGAAGGCGCTGATTCGCTCAGGTATGGGTACAGCACTGAAGAACGACGTGACTCCGGGTAAGGAGAACGCGTTCGAGGTGGTGGCGGTGCCGGAGGACAACGAGCTGCCGATCATGGACGAGCGCAAGTACGACTCGGAGAACGAGGACTACGACGCTGAGGACCGCGCGCAGACGCTGGGGCTGGCGCACCTGATGGTGCAGCGCTCGAAGGCGAAGGAGGTGATTGACGCGAGCTACAACCGGTACGCGTGGAACGATTCGTCGGAGCTGCCGGACTGGTTCTGCGACGACGAGGAGAAGCACTACCGTCCTCAGATCCCGATCCCAAAGGCGATTATGGACCAGATGCGCGAGCGCTTCATGGAGATGGCGACCAAGCCTGTAAAGAAGGTGGCGGAGGCGCGCGGTCGTAAGCAGCGCCAGTCGCTGAAGAAGCTCAAGGCGGCAAAGAAAAAGGCGACGGACATCGCGAACCTGCCGGATATGTCGACGCGCGAGAAGCTGAAGGCGATCGACAAGGCGATGAAGGGCGCCAAGATGAAGAAGCAGAACAAGGTGTACGTGGTGTCGCAGCGCGGCGGCAAGTCGAGCACGGCGCAGTCGGCCGGCAAGAAGCCGAGCGGCAAGGTGAAGCTTGTGGACACGCGCATGAAGAAGGACAAACGCAACGAGAAGATCAAGTCGAAGCGCGGCCGCAAGCCGAAGAGATAAGCGTATTTTTTGTGAGGTGGTGGGGTGCTGGCATCGGTTGGCTTTGTCAAGACCTCGCTCGTCATTTTTTCTAATTTATACCAACATACAATACATAGAGAGAACTCAATTGAGTCAAAACCAACTCAATCAGTTGTGCTCCATGAACTCTGAAATTTGTCTGGACCTCACCACCATATTTATTCACAGTCAAGTATATTCTAGCTGGCTGTATGACGTCGCTTGCCACTAACGTCCTGTCGGAGCTGTTCTGCGTGCCATGGAGAGCGGTCTTTCCATGTCTCCAAAGACCAAGCAAGTGCCTCCTTTAGAATTGATCCAAACGCTGCCGTCGAATCTCTGCTGCAGATTATGAATCAGTTTGTCAGCACAGCATCGCCCAACCTCACTAAATTGCACTCGCAGGATCAAGAGCCACGACACGTTCTCGAGATTGTGCACCTTTTTATATACGTTCACTTGATTCCAGCAGCGTTGGTTGGACAACAAAAGCTTGGAAGACTTGAATGAATCTGTCAGCGCTCCCTTCTCCTGCTGCGCTATGGAATTGCTCGCCACTCCCAGGCTTCGTGTCTCCACTGCTGCTGCTGGCCGTTGGCTCCATTATTGACTGCGCTGTTGTAGTACGAGGACGCGTGGTGGGGCTGCTGCAGTTTTCCCTGCGTCGCCGAATGCAGAAAGTAGTATGCAGGCTGCCGAGCTTTACCTTTTGCTTGCGCTAATGATACTGGGGCTGATGCTTTCGGAGGTGCGATGCTGTTCATGCGACTGCGCGCTCTCTTCTGAGCCTGTTGCTGCTGTTGCTGCTGAAACACCAAACTGCTGATCTTGTTGAACGAGCAGATCGGGCACGGCGCTTCGATCGCGTTGCTCTTGAACTCCTTCATGAGCACTTGCTTGGTCGTGAGCAGCGGCAGCGGGAGCGTGTTCATGCGCTTCTCAAACTCCGGCAAGATCTCCTCTTCAAACACGCGCTTGGGGAACACGTGACCGCACGTGAACACCTTCACGTGGGTCTCCAGTGGGTCGCTCTTGCCCAGCGCCTGGGTGGAGTGCGGCTCGATCTTCACCACGGGGATCGCCAAGTCGTTCTTGAGCACATTCTCCTTGACCAGGTCCAGCAGCTTCATCGTCGCGGTGCGTCGCTCGTGAGAGAAGGATGAGGACCCTTGTTGCGGGTTCATTGTCGAAGCAGTACTCTCACCATCACCACCATTGCTGTTCAGGAACGACGAGCACACGTGGAATAAAAACTGACCCGAGAACGGTAGGTGGTGGCACTTGCGCACCCACTCCTTGTCACGGTCGTCAAAGCCAGCGCCGCCACGAATGCCCCCTGAGCCAACCTGAGTAGCTGCTGCCTTGGAATTTACAAGTGCATCATCATTTCCACCAGTCCCCAGGATCCCGTCGACGACCTCGGAGAAGAAGATCTTGGCCAGCAGCGACGACACGAACGGGTACACCTTTGGGTCGATGAGGAACACTTCAAGCTCGGTCTTCGGGAGTCCGTACTCAAACCATTTGACCAGCAGCCGCGCCAAGATCGCCGCTTTAATCTCCTCCGTGATGGTCTTCTCCTTGCGGCGCTGCACCACGAGCGAGTTGAGCATCTGAAAGAGCTCTTCGCGCATTGCGTCCTGGAACTCGGACTCGTCCGAGAGCGCGCTGATCGACCCGGCGTTGCTGTCTACCGACGCGTCAGAGGACTGTCGGCGCCGACGAAGAACGGAGAACGTTAGTGCTGGTGACGATGCCAGAGACGACGATGACGAGGTCGTCGACGACGGCGAGAGCGGCATCGAGATCGGACGCAGCACTTTGTGCGAGTGCAGACGCGCCTCCACGGCTTCGACCAGCTCACCATGGGCTTCGTAGAGACACGCAGCCGCGACCCAGTTCTCGTAGTCGACGCACCGTGCGACCATCACTGGCGGGCGGTACTGCCGCGCGAGCTCCTTCATGAGCTTCTCGAGCATCGACTGCGAGTATTCGCCCTGAACTTCTTCGTCGTCTTCGAACGACAACTTGCGTGGGCTCGTGCTCCCACCACCACCACCGTCCATAATAGTACGACTCACCTGTCGGTTGAGACGCAGCACGATTGTGAGGAAGAGCTCAACACGCTCTTCGGGTGTCGTGACCATAGCTTCTGATGCTGCCACATCCACCAGCACCATCTCCGACTCGGTAGAATCCTGTAGCTGTTCCTCACTTGGCTTGAAATCTGCGACCTGGGCCGAGACTTGGGGGTCGATGCTCTGCGCGATTCGGACGCACAACTCGGCCGAGATCGCTGGCAAATTGCGTAGCAGCCAGTCGCGTTGCTGCAGGATCCCCGGCGGATGCGACAGCAGTACCTCCACTTGGGTGTCAACAGGGAACGAGCGCAGGATCAGGCGGTTCGCGGCGCTTGTGAGTTCCGACGCGAACCCCGAGTCCACGAGCGACTGGAGCGCCTTCACGCTTACGAACGACGTGAGTCCACCGTGAATGATCTTTTGCAGCACCAGATCCACTTGGTTGCGGCACCGACCGACCAGTACTACCTTGTCCACTTGTTGGTGTGAGAGACACAGGTCCACCATGTCTTCGGTATCGTAGTCCTTGCTGTTCTCGAGAAACTGCAGCACCCACCTCTCCTTGTCCTCCAGACGTTCCTGAACATCCACATCGCGTGGACGCAGCGATTGTTCGTCACTGTCAAGCGGAGAGGACACATGATTCGCACGGAGCTGCTCGCGTAGCACGAGATCCAAAAGCTGCAGTGCGACTTTCTTGCGCTCATAGGCATCGACAAACACCGCCGCCGACGATAGCTCAGATGATGAAGACGACGTGGACTTGGTCAGGATCTCCTGCGCGTAGTCGATCGCGTACCGCGAGCCGCCGATGGACGTGAGCTGGTCGATCGCGGTCGACGGCATCGCTCGCGACACCTGGAAGAGATCGCGCACCCACTGCACTGTGCGGTCGTCTGCTGCTACAGTCTTGTTTTTGTTGATGTTCTCGCAGAGTGTCTCGGCGACCACGACACAGAGAGACGCCATGTCAATGCCCAGCGCGTACCCGATGGACAAAGCATTGCGGAGTGTGATCGACTGTGCGCAGAGCGTCTTGAAAAGCGCCAGGCGAGACCACTGTGGACGACACTCGTACACGTGATGCTGGGTCTGCAGCAAGTAAATGACCTGCGCTTCGCCAGGCTGGTCGCCCATGCTGCCGCCCATGGTGGTAGCAGAAGTAAGGCTACTACCACCACCACCTGCTAGTCCGCCGTTCAGTAGAGAGCTCCTCGATGTGCTCTGCACCACACGCTCGATCTTCTCGTTCCCATGCAGCGACAGGTAGTGCACGATGTGCGCGTTCACGACCTGCTCGTCGTCCTGCCCGTTGTGTGACGGCAGCGAGATCCACGTGGACACGTTCTGCTGCGAGCGCTCAGTGCGTCCCTGCAGCAGCAGCAGGTCCGTCGTGCAGTACGACACCTCAACGTCCACGACCCCTTCTCTTTCTTCATCATCATCGCCGTCTTCTTTAGAGTCTTCCTCACGAGGACGACCAACTTGGCTTCGATTCGCGGACGGCGCGAGATCGGGGATGACGTACTCGTTGCGCAGCGTCCATTGGAAGTTCGAGTAGAGACTCGCGCGGCGCGAGTTTTGGTCGTAGAGCGCGAGCGACGACTCGCTCGTGAGCATGCTGTTGATCGCGTAGAGCCGCATCTGCGGCGAGTTCTTCTTCACGCGCAGCGGCCGAAAGTCCATGTCCTCCAGGAAGTGCTGCGGGAACGTCTTCACCACGTACTGCGGCGGGGGTGGCGTCGCTCTCGTGAACGAGCTTTGCGTCACAAAGCTCGGGACCGCCGTGCCGCTGGCCGAGACGTACGAGGACGCCGCCGTCATCGCTGTTGTTGCTGTTGTCTGCTCAATAGATGTCGCTGCGTCACTGATACTGCTGTCACCCCCACTGTCGTCCTTCGACACTGGCGTGAGCAGACTCTTCAGGGACGATTGCTTTTGCTGCTGCTTGGGTTGCTTCTGCTGCACCTGATACTTCTTCTCGAGCACCACGCGGTAGTAGCGGACCACGAGGTCGTCGCCCTTGGCTTTCACCAGCATCGTCGTGCGCTTCTCCTTGCGAAAGTTCTCGCGGAAGAGGTCGATGGACACGATCGTGCCGGCGTTCTGCAGCTCGCAGCGACATTCTTCCGCGTTCTCCTCCACGTTCACGATCGAAATCAGGTTCTCCGTGCCGCCCACGAGGCAGTAGTTCTTGCTGTTCATCGAGCGCCACCAGCGGCAGCACGTCACAGTCCCAATGCCCACGGCGAACTCGAGCGTGCTCATCTGCTCGTCGTCACCGGCGACCTGTGAGTGGTACCGCGCGCCATTGAGTCCGCCGGCCTCGTTCGTCGCGCGCAGGTAGCTTGCCATCTGCGTGTTCATGACGCTCTGGTGCACGCTCATGAGCTCGCGGTTGTGCGGCGGGGCGTAGGTCGCGTCCAGCAGTTGCTTGCGCTGCCGCGCGATGAGCTTGAGCACGGGGATGAGGTGCAGTCGGTTCTTGCGACTTGAGAGTCCCGCGAGCCAGTCGCCCTCGGGACTGAACTCAAGCGCGACGAGCTTCTCACTCTTCCCCGCGCTCTGCTGCTTGCTGTTCGTGCGCACGGGGAACTTCCAGAAGCGCGGGTGCTGGTCCTCCTCGATCGTGCGCACGAGCAGGTAGTTAGACGCGCTGAGCAGCGCCGCCGCCTCTTTTTTCTTCTTCTCCGCATCGCTGATCGTGGTGCTGGTGCTGCCGGCAGAGGCGACTGGGGGAACGCGGCTCTTACGCGGCTCGATAGACGGAAGACGGCCAAGCGCGATGGCGGGGGTGGCCGCAGCTGCAGCAGCATGTGCCTGCGCAAGAGATGTAGCAGCAGTCGTAGTAGCGGTAGCTGGAGCGGGCTTTCCAGTTGGCTGTTGCTGGACACTGCTGCTGTTGTCTTCTGCGATGGACATGGCGAGCAGCTGTTTCTTCTCGAGCGTGTGCACCGCCATCGCCTCGATCTTGAGCAGAGGCGGCTGGCCAGCAGCGGCACCGCCTTCATGGTCACTGGAAGGTGTAGAGGTGCCGCGTGCGTCGCCGCCTGTGAGCGAGAAGATGCGGCGGATGCGGAAGAGGTCGCTCCCGTGCGCGGGTGCCGCGTGCGCCGCCATCTTCTTGCTTTTGAGAAAGAAGAATTGGAAATCAAAAAGATCGAAGCCTGTGTGAAGAAACCGAGTGAGGTCATTTAAAAATGCGTGTTATTCGTAACAATATAATACATGATTTTAGTGAGGTATATCATTCTACAATTATCCTAATTACTTAATGCAAAAAGCTGCTAAAATTGCGATTTACAAAGGTAATATGATAGTAAGAGATACAGTAAAAGCCTCCTGAGTTGACTTGGGCGGGTGTGGGAATGTGACGCGGAGGTTGCGCGAGCGCCAACGCCAATCAGTTTGGTGCCATCGCTTGTCAATCATTGAAACGGTGTCACGCAAGCAAGCAGGCAGGCAGAGTGAAGATGAGCAGCAACGCGGCCGCCAACAGCAGCAACAGCACGGACGTGACGGCCACGACGGCGCCTGCGATGGCGCAGGAGGCCGTGCTCGTGCGCTCCGAAAATCTCGAGGGCAAGTGCCGACCAGTCAAAGGGTGCGCGTCTCTTTCTCGCTCTTACAATTGGGTAGCTCTTCGTTTGCGTAGCTCCACATTTGGGGGTGTGGTCAAGACAACTGACACGTTGTGTCTGTATGTGGATCGATATGGAGCAGCTACGACTTCAACCAGGGCGTCAACTATGATGAGATCATGAAGTCGTACCTGCACATGGGCTACCAGGGCACGAACCTGGGTGAAGCCATCGAGGAGATCAAGCGCATGGTAAGCCCCAACTTGACTTTCGTTGCCCCATTCCACTTTAGTGATTACCTACCATGTGTGTGTCATTGCGTATTCTTACAGCGCAAGTGGCGCCTGAGCGACGACCCGATCTCGGAGAACGACGAGTACGACGACGAGAAGAAGGACCCGGCGTACCGCGCGTCGGTCAAGTGCAAGATCTTCCTGGGGTACACGTCGAACCTCATCTCGAGCGGCCTGCGGGAGACGCTGCGCTTCCTCGCGCAGCACAAGCTCGTGGATGTGATCGTGTCGACCGCGGGCGGCATCGAAGAGGACTTCATCAAGTGCCTCGCACAGACGTACATCGGCGAGTTCAGCCTGAAGGGCGAGGACCTGCGTCGCCGCGGCATCAACCGCATCGGCAACCTGCTCGTGCCGAACGACAATTACTGCAAGTTCGAGGACTGGATGAACCCGATCCTGGATGCGATGCTCGAGGAGCAGCAGACCCAGGGCACGATCTGGTCGCCGTCGGCGATGATCCACCGCATGGGCAAGGAGATCAACAACGAGGAGTCGGTATACTATTGGTGCTACAAGAACAACATTCCCGTGTTCTGCCCCGCGCTCACGGACGGCTCGATCGGCGACATGATGTACTTCCACTCGTACCGCAAGGAGGGGCTGATCCTGGACATCGCGCGCGACATCCGGCTCATCAACGACCAGGCGATCCGCGCACCGAAGACCGGCGTGATCATCCTCGGCGGCGGCGTCGTCAAGCACCACATCCTCAACGCGAACCTCATGCGCAACGGCGCGGACTTTGGCGTGTTCGTGAACACGGGCCAGGAGTTTGACGGTAGCGACGCTGGCGCGCGCCCCGACGAAGCCATCTCCTGGGGCAAGATGCGGCTCGGCTCGAAGCCCGTAAAGCTCTACTCGGAGGCGACGCTCGTGTTCCCGCTGATCGTCGCCGAGACGTTCGCCAAGGACTTTCACCAGGAGAAGAAGCAGAAAGAAGAAAAGCAAGAGAAGGCAGCAGCGGCCCAGCAAGGACAGGCGAAGAGCTCTTCATAGACGAGTTCACCTTGCATGCATATTGACAACCGTAATAGACACTCTACTATCTACTTCAAAGTCCTAGACAGCAGAGATTTATATCAGATCTTCAGGAGTTGCTTGGTTTTTGGAGACGTGGGGAACACGGCTTTCCGTGGCACGCACAGTAATTCCTGCTCCAGGTCGCCGTGGAAGAGCTCCTGCAGGATGTTGAGGACCGTGTTCTCCATGATGCTCGAAAGGATTGCCTGGCAGTCCTCGCTCTTGCGCGCGTGTGGGAACAGAGGCTGCTTCTGATGAGGCTGGGAGGTGGCTCGGGCATGCGCGACAGCGCGCATGGGCGGAGGGAGCGGCTGGGTCTGGAGCTCCAGGGCTTCCAGAACGACTGACGAGTTCATCACGTCCACAACCAGCGCTTCCATGACGTCAAAGAGAACATCCCGGCAAGCAGCTCTGTCAGTCGCAGTTCTAGGTTCAGGTGGTGGTACTGAGAAAGGACTAGAGCTGGTTGCGTGAGCTGCTGCTGTTGCTCTGCCTCTGGAGCTTGAAGCTGTAAGTGGAGTGTGTGGAAGAGGAGCTCGTCCCGACTGAGAGGTTGTTGTTGCCACTGCTACTGCTGTGGACAAAGAGCTCTTCGCTGCCTCGCGGGACGCTGAGGGTGTTAGCGACACAGGGTGAGGAACAGCAGCAGACGCTTGGGTGACCATGATCAAAGGCACAGGCATCCGCTTGACCTCGTCCCGCGAGTAGCTCTTCTCAAACACGGTTTGCGGCAAGATGTGCGCGTAGACCCGCACGAACAACGGGATCAGTCGTGAAGTGTTGGTTGCTGAATCGTCAAAGTCGTCTTGGCGCCTGCTGCTCTTACTGTTGTTCGGCTGAAGGTTGCTCTCAACACCAGCACCAGCACCAGCACCAGTAGTAGAAGTAGAAGACTTGGCCATGCGCGCGTCCTTGAATCCAGGCTTTTGTATGACTGGAGGGATCATCGACTGCTGAGCGCCGCCACTACCCCGAATGGCGGTCTTGGTGAGTTTGTCCCCCGCTGCTTCCTGCGTGGCAGTCGAGCGGTTGATCACCGAAGCTCGTGGTTTAAGCTCCGAACTACCTTGGCTGGTCTCGAGACCTCGGGAGCTCGAGGTCTTGGTTGGCGGCGACGAGGAGGAGCTCAGATGATCCGCTGCTGCAGGTGCTGGCCGGTACGCGACGAAGCATGCGACGTCGTGGTTCACGACAAGCGCCTCACCCAGCGCCTGCAGACTCACGCGCACGATCGCCTTCTCTCCAGGACCAAGCTCACCTCGCGCTGGCGCAAACTGGAGCACGCCGTTGGCGACCAGCGGGTGGGCCGAGTCCCACTCATACGTCGCTACAATGCTGCTGTTGCTGCTATTGACACTCGACTGGTTCTGCAGGATCACGAGCTGGTACACCTGCGAGTACATAGGCACGTGGCAAAAGTCGACAAAGTCCGAGACAAAGCACGCCGGCTGGCTCGGTACGGCGACCAGCTGCTTGCGAGGCGGCTCGGTCAGTTTCATCATCGCGTCGCGCACCTGGGCGAGCGTGCTCTGCCGCGGGTGGTACCCCGTGGCGACGACCGTGAGCATCACAGCCTCCTTGTAGTCTCGGCCCATGAGTCCGTGCGCCTTGAGGATCAAAATGGCCTCGATGCTCTTGGCCTCGATCGGATTGAACTCAATGTCCAGGAAGATGGAGCTCTTCGCCGGCACGATCTCCGAGCTCGTCGCACAGTGCAGCACCGGGTAGCGGTGGTTCTCGGCGTTCACTTTCGAGAACGCGTTGGCACCGACCTCGAGGCGGAACGCGCTCTCGCCGCGGTTGAACACCTGAATCTGCTGCACGGGCGGGCGTGCCTGAGACGACGAGGTTCGTGCGTTGTCATCATGACGATGATCAGAATCATGATGAACACCATGTCCACTGTTTCTGCTGTGTGCTGGAACGAACCGCCGGTGCTCGCCGATCATCACTGGCGACAGGTGGAACACCCGCTGTGGGACGAACAGCTTTGGCTCGCTGCGGCCCAGTGTCCGGCCCTGGAAGTCCAGCACCATGCGCTTGCCCTTGTCGACCTCGAGGAAGATCGGCAGGTCGTGTACGCCGCCGTACGCGTCCGAGGCGTACGAGTACGAGAGCGCGAGCAGGATGCTTTGACGAGGGAGTAAAGTGGCGCGTCGTGGCGCCATGCTAAACACTTTGCTGTCGATGATCGCGTTTAGTCGCACCTCCTCGCTCGACGGCGCACCAGTCTCGGCCCAGTGCTCGATCTCCACGTTGCCCTCTTTCGGGTACCGCAGTCGGAACTGCACGACGAGGCTGCCCGGGTTCTTGAGCTTGAGGAACACCTGCTCTCTCTGCGACCCGAGCGCTGCGGGTGAGAACGGGATCGTAAAGTGACGCAAGCTCGTTGTGTCTGTGTTGCTGTCCTCTTGTTGACCTACCTGACTGAGCTTGTTGGAGTTCACGAGCTCCTCCTCTTTCGACAGCGGCGCCGAGAGGTACTCGTTGAGCTCGCGGCACTGGAACTGGCGCCACGCCAGCGGGCTCGAGAGCCCCGGCACGCGGATGTCCTCCACCACGACGGTCGGAAACGACGACTCGGCCTGGATGACGCACACTTTCTTGGTGAGATGGTGATGTGGGTCCTGTGCCGCGATGTCGCCCCATCGGTCGTACGCAGAGAGGGACTCGAGATCCTGCTGTTGCTGGCCTTGCTCGCCCGTGGAGATCACGCACGAGACCTCGAACGTGAATCTACCGGCAACGTTCGGGAGGAACGTGGCGGTGATCTTCTTGCGCGAGTGGGCCGAGATACGGCCCTGGGACTCGGAGAACGCGAGCTTACCCACAGGAGCGCTACTATTCCCATACGTACCATCGCGTTCAAGTTCGCGTTCGCTCTCACCCCCACCGCTTTGCAAGCGCGGGGTCTCGGCGCTGACGCTCTGGTGCAACGAGAACTGGAGGTCGCAGTCCGCGACGTTCACGATGAAGAACGACTGGTGCGCGCTCGTGTTCACGAGGATCGTCTCGAACTGGAGCGTCTCGGGCTCGAAGAGGATCGCACCGATCGTGCCTTTCGTCTGCACCTTGACACTCGACTCCTGGAGCACGGGGATCTTCATATTCATAGTACTCGACTGCTGCTGCTTGTTGCTGTTACTGTTGTGGCGCTGCTGGTGCCAGGGAAGGCTGATGGACTTGACGGCTACGAGGAAACGACTCAGGTACTCGCGGATCTCGTTGGGCGAGAACGCGCATTCGATGTCCACGGACTCGTTGCCGTTGAGCCGCCCGAGCTTGGGCGTCACGCGGAACACATCCTGGTGCTTGCGCGGGACCTCCCAGCGGAACACGAGCGGCACGCGCGAGGCGTTGGCGATCGTGAGCGAGCGCACGGACTGGAGTCCCATGGACGTGGGCTTGATGAACACCTTGGTTTCGGAGGAATATGAAGATGATGACGGGGAGTGACGGTCACCGGTCTCAAACACCAGTTGCGGCAGTGCACAAATCCCCGTGAGTTCGACAATCTCGGGCCGCGACCGCGCGTTGTTGACGACGCACTGGAGCATATGCGTGCACTTCTTGGCCTTGCGCGGCGAGAAGCGCAGCTGCACCAGGTGGAACGACTTGGCCGCGATATACCCGCACTGGGGTTTGCACGCAAACACCTCACTCGGGTCGCTCACGAACGCGAAGAGTGCCGGGGTGTCGCTCGCGTTCTCCATGAGGATCGTCTGGAAGACCGTGTCACCCAGAAAGCAGGGTGGGAAGTGCACTTTACGCTTGGGGATCTTGAAGCTCAGCTTGGAGAGGAACTGCTCCGTGTGCGACGCGAACGTGTTGCCGCAGACGCTGGACACCAAGCACCAGGGTGGCGTGAACGTCTCGACATTCACGAGGCGGAATGTGCGGTTCGACTTGAAGGATACAAAGCCCTCGAGCTCGGCAAAGTAGTAAGCGTTGACCTGCGACGGCTGGAACGCAACGCGGAACTCAGCCGTCCCACCGGCCGGGATGTCAGCGTTTTCGGGGAACACTTGGAAGACCTTGGCGTCCGATGCACCGCCGCCGCCACCAATGTTACTGCTGTTGCTGCTATTCGCCATGGAGACGCGCCAGGTGCACGTGACCTTGCCGTGCGTGTTGTTGGTGACCTGCAGCGTCTTCTTGGACGGGAACTGCACGACGCCGCAGTCGCCAAAGTCCAGGAGCACGCCGTAGACCGTGACCGGGTTGCTTTTCGCTTCAACACTGATGAAGTACTCGTGACAGACCTCGACCTCGGCGATCGACGCCTCGCCGCTTCGAGTGAGGATCTGGCTCGACGGAGGCAGCACTGGCGTTGGTGCGGTTGCATTAGCTCGACTCGCTGGCGATGCCGCGAGCCCTGCGCTTCGGTCCTGTTCGCGGCTCTTGATCAGGCTCTGAGCTATTGCTTCTTCCTGCTTGATGAGCTTGAGCGCACCCTGGAGGAAGAGATCATCGCCGTTGTCCTGCCAGTAGGTCTCCAGCTGGTCCGGGCTGAGCGACCCCAGCCCCGCCCTCGCTCGCAAGTGGTACGCGTCCACGTGTGCCTGCTGGAAAGGCGACGGTCGGATCTTGTCGTCGTACCCCGTCCCGAGCACGTCCACGAAGAGTGTGCTCTGGTTCTGGATCAGCAGGAAGAACCGCCGGTAGAAATTCCCGGGCTGCACGGGCGTGAATGTAATCGTGACGTTTAGGTCCAGGAACGGCGAGATCTTGCCGTTCACCTGGTCGAAGTGGAACACGCCGCACTGTTGGCAGCTGAAGTGGAAGAACACCTCCATGGGCGATTCGTTGCGCAGCGTGACGACGCGTGACGCGGGCTTCCCGACCTGCACGTCCTGGAAGTTGACCGATCTGGTCTGCACAAAGTTGGCCTCGTTATTCTTCTTCCAGAGGCTCACGCTCGGACCCACGGCCTTGCCCTTGCACGTCACGCGGACCGTGTTACCGCCGGGCGTGAGCACGTCGAAGTGGTCACACGTGAATGTGCCGGCGCTCAGCGGCGTGTAGCGTACCTTGATGCTGAGCATCGACTCGGGGCCGATCACGCCGCTCAGCGGCGAAAAGAAGAACACGGGGTCATGGTCGCTCTCGACGTTCGCGATCTGGAAACTCGCGCGCACGAGCGAGCGGTTGCGCAGCACGAACTCTTTCTCCGTCGGCGCACGCGCCGTGTTGGGAGCGCCGACGAGGATCTCGCCAAAGTTGAGCTCACTCTCGGAAGACGACAGGTGCGTGAACTTGCTGATACCGCTGATCTTCAGGAGCTTCTCGAGCTGCGGTGCGATCGCAAACGTCTCGCCGTCGTCCGACTAGAAAGGGTAGAAGCAAACAGTTGGTGTGTGAGTCAATGACAGTCCAATAGTGGCGAGCAAGTGTGCATGGGTTGTGGTTGTGTCGTACCCGCACGAAGCACACACAGGTCGTGACGTAGACGGACGCGACGGTGGGACAAAAACTCGCAGTGAGCTCGATCGTTTCGCCCGCTTTCACTCGTCCGGACGCTGGGTGCACTGCGAAAGGGGACCTGTGCTCCCCGGCACCTAATGTATGAAGCACAGTCCAGTTGTAGATCACCATTAGTATTAGCCAGACCACGTCCGGGTAAACAAAAAAACGGACGACGCCTCACCAGCGGTAGTCCAGTCAAAGATCACGTCGATCTGGCCGTTGTTGCGCAGCAGGAAGCTCTTGTGCGAGGTCTCGACGGTCGGGCAGAAACCAAAGTCGATGCCCTGCGGGAGGTCCACGGCGAGCGACGCGATGCGCGCGACCACGGGTAGCTTGAACCTGCCACTGGACGCCGTCACGCCGCCCTCGATGATGTGCACGTTGAAGATCACGAAGTCGTCGTATTCTTCGAGTTTCACGGGGCGGAACGCCACGTCCAGCACGGTCTGCATGCCGGGACTGAGCGTGATCACAGTGGGGAAGTCCATGCTGAAGTACTTGGTCGTCGGTAGCTCATACTTGAACTTGATCGTGCGCTTGGACACGTTGCGCGCGCTGATCTTCCTGACGTGTTCGCCGCCGGGCGCCCACGTGCCGGCGTCGAAGCGGATCGCGTCGCCACAGTCGAGGCCGTAGTGGCGCTGCTGCTCGATGCGGTTGAGCACTGGGATGGTGTCGCCGCCATCGCCGCTACCTGTCGCCTGCATTGTATATGATACAAAGTGCTTGCTCCCCGAGTACTGTCTTTTTCACTATGAAGCCGGAAGGGGGAAATCAGGGAGTCGCGAGCGAGCCAATGGTCGCATAACTGCGCGTGTTGAAAGTGGCGACTTTTCGCGTTCCCTCTGAGTGCGTGTCCCGATCGACACTCACTCGGTGGATGTATTGACAATTGATATAATGAACGGATTGCGTGAACTGAATGCAGGTTGATTAAGACCATCATTCGGCGAATGTATCGACAATTGATGACGAGCAGTTTACGTGAACTATGAGTGAGGGTTGACGATTCCATTACTTGGAGGATGTGTCGGTAATCGTGCGATCAGTTAAACGTCGGGTGAAGACAATCACTCGGCGGGGTACTGATCATCGAACTGGTGACCTTTTGTTTTGTTTTGAGTTTGGAACTTTGAGTTTGGAGATATTTTAGCTGATGAATACCGAACACTGTATCCTGGAACAAGCTGCAGTGACGTACGCTCGTCTGTGCAAATCTACTGAATTGCATAGACAAACAAAACAGCATGTATACCCACAAAAAAAGTCTTGATTCTTCATAAAGCTCTCTCAAATGGCGACATCACGACGCTTTCGTTTGGCCAAAAATGAGGTTGTTGTCGCCAACTACTTGAGTAGCTGGGGACAGCAACCTCATATGTCAAAAGATCTCTAGCCGTTCTCCTTTGGGCTGCAATTAGTCCCGTCGCCGCACGCAATGGTCATATTTGTTTGGTAGTAATGACTTCCGATAGTTTGCGACCGTATGGTCTGTATCATCAGAGGTTTACAGTCAGCCTCCTGCACACAGTCCAGTCACGCCGGCAACCACATCATCATCTCCGTTTCGTTCTCATAGCCACTTTGTATTCCACGTTTGCTCCCGCAACGATCCATTTGTTCAAACAGCAAATATATAGGAAAAAGTGTGAACGTTTTTTCGGACTTAATCGAGGAGATTTACACCCTTTCCGATACATTTGCTGTTTGGATGGTGTGAATGCTCTTTTTATGAAATATTTGTAGGCTATCGTTGTGATTTTTGTAGGCTAGACCCTTCAATAGCTAAAGTCGTGAGATAACATATTTCAAGCCGGTCCGGTCAGCAAAAAAAATGCCTGTTCTCCATACAAATCACACATCAAAAAGTGCCTTTTTTGATAATCTAACTATTCTCTGTAAAACCCGATATTACAGGCTAACTTGGTTTCACTATGCGCCATATAATACCGGTTTTAGTACAGCATGTGAAACAACGAGATAAATAATTCCAAAGCCCTAGACTTCTTTGACTTGAAACAGAAGTGTGGAGTTTTGGACCTATTTGATCGCGAGAGTAGAAAATAGTAAGAGGCAATAGACAAACTACTCCTTTCCCAAATTTAAATAATAATTCTACGCCTTGAAATATAACATGGTATAATACGGCCTCATACGAAATATAAGGGTATTATTCGGGAATGTGCATTTTATAGTCATATTACATATGGATGAATGAAATCAAAGATATCTTTGTCGGGAAACAAGTTGCAGCCGTTCGCTCGTAGAAAGTTCGCAATCAGATGATTCCTACACAGAGAACTCCTTGCGGCTGCACGCGTGAAGAATAGCTCACAGCGTGGCGACTGCCTGCGCCTTTTCCTTTCATGTAACCGTACGCTGTGGGCAAGTTCATTTAAACAGTTTGGCGTGGAATGTCCCCACTTGTCGAACATTCTGCCAGTTAGTTAGGTAGAAAGTTATCACTGAGTGAGAATTTTATCCAGATAAAGAACATATCCATTGGACCGGAACAGCTAGGGAACAAGTCGAAGGGAGGAAGGCTGGGGTGGCCGACTCAACTTTCTCAGTTTCAATATGGACTCCGACGAAGCAAGTTCATCTCAAGCAACCAAGAGCCACAGCAGCGACGAATATGGCGAAGGATGCAGTGTTCAAGACATGCTGATGCATGACGTCTACCAGTCCAAGGAAGACATCATTGATGCGGTCCGAGACTACCACGCCCGAGCCTTGCGCAACTTCAAAGTTGTTGTGAGCGACAAACGCCGGTACAAGGCTGTTTGCACCGTCGAGGGCTGCGGATTTGTCGCCCAGTTTGCATTCAAGTCGTCGTTCAAGCGGCCAAAAAAGTTGTCCCCCGCACGTGCTCGTCTGACCTGACAATTGAAGGACGTAGAAGATTTTGCACAGCTACGTTTCTTGTGAGACATTCAAAACTACGCGAATACTTCCTGGGTTTCGGGCGAAAGGTATCTCCGATCATTTTCAAGCGGAAGGCCGAGGAACTGAGCCTGTCCCCAACCTACATGAACTGTGTGAACGCATGCAAGAAGCTCGTGGAGGAGGTGTTCGGAAGCGACTCGACGCAGTATCAGTGCATCCCATCGTACGTGGGAGAGCTGAACAAGGGCGGGCACAAGGCAACGTGTGAGGTGGCTGATGGAGTGTTCTGGCGTCTGGCGATCGCGTACAGAGAAGGCCTCAAGTTCTTCTCTCAGTATTCCAACCGTGGTCTGAGCGTGGACGGGACGTTTTTGAAGACCACTGTCGGCGGAACGCTGCTTGCTGCGTGTTTTCGAAATGGAAACAACGAGCTCCAAATTGTGGGAGTGACCATCGTGTCGATCAAGAACCAAACCAACTGGGAATTTTTCCTGCACTTTTTGATGAGCAACCTTGAAGTACCGCTGGCGTTCATATTCTCGGACCGCGGCCATGGCGTTGGATCCATTACCTCGGCATTTTTCTGCTCCCAGCACCTCATGGAAAACTTCAACCGCAAGTTCAAGTCCAAGGTGATGAAGAACACGGCGTGGGCGTGGGCAATGTCAAGGACGGAGTCTGAGTTTGAAAGCGGCGCACGAATTTTGGCACCGGATGCAAACAAGTGACTTCTCGACGTCGGCAAGGAGAAGTGGTCATTGTGCTTTAGTTCCTGCCCTCGATACGGCACGCTGACATCCAGCAACGTCGAGCCGATCAATGGGGCGCTTCAAGAGATTCGTAAGCTCCCGGTGTTGGACTTCCTCATGCCCATCGAGCGATACGTCAGATCAAAGTGGTCTGCGGTGTCAAGGCTAAGAGTTGGGGATTGCTAATCCATCGAGCATCGAATCGTGCGACGAGTTACCTCAGTGCCAGCGACAACAATCAAGTCACACAGTACAGTGAACCAGTATTTATCGCGCTGGCCAAGGTGAAGCGCGGCGAACCTCGGGTGGAGTGTGTTGTTCAACTCGCGGAAACTCAAGCGGTGTGCACGTGCGGCTTTGAACAGGACATGAAGGCTCCATGCGCGCACTCGCTGATGTGTTTACGCCACATCGGAAAGGAGTGAGAGGTCCATCGATTTTTCGATGACTCATGGAAGACAAGCACGTATGTCGGGGCATACACTCAGGAGTGCCGAGATGATGACGCCACCAGTTCTGAAGTCGACGTTGACCGTGAGCGAGTGTTCCCCACCAAAAATCACCAAGCACAGAGGTCTACCACGAAAGCATCAGCGTCAAGAAAGCTAAGCTGCAACTTTGGCGCTCGGAGCGACTGCGGTAAAGCGACTCAGGTGCTCAACATGCGATGAGAAGGACCACAACAAGCGCAGTCACAAGTGCAAAGATTCGAAAACTTGACGGTGACGATGGCAGATCAATATCGTCCCATGTTGCACGTTCTATCTCACTGACTTGGCAGGATCTTTCTGAAGAAGTTCAGTTACAAATCTTGTTCGTCTGCATTTAT
>JALBZB010000599.1:0-22567 GCA_038050625.1 Pythium sp. MPC-2022a | reverse complement strand
CCCACCCCCCCCCACCCCCCCCCACCCCCCCCCCCCACCCCCCCACCCCCCCCCCCCCCGCCCCCCCCCCCCACCCCCCCGCCCCCCCCCCCCCCCCCCCCCCCCGCTGTGAAGAAGATACAAGTGGTTATGAGAGGGACTGCTTGAGGGTGATGTTTATGCGATGGTACCCTTCAAGATGACCTGCTCGCCGTCAGCTTCTCGTGCGATAACCTTGCCCAAGTGGTACACTTTCTCGCCGGTCGCTTCAACCGACTGCACAACCTCGGCAACGTTCTCGTTTGGCAGCATCAGCACCATGCCGATACCGCAGTTGAATGTACGAGCGATTTCTGTCGTGGACAAGTTGCCCGTCTTCTGGAGCCACTTGAACACTGGTGGGAGTGGCCAGCTGGAGCAATCAATCTCGACCGCCAATTCCTTGGTGAGTACACGAGGGATGTTCTCCAACAGACCGCCGCCCGTGATGTGTGCGAGCGCGTGGATCAATCCCTTCTTCACAGTTGGCATCAGCTGCTGCACGTAGATCTTCGTCGGGGTCAAGAGACTTTCACCGAGGGTCTTGCCAGTTTCAAAAGGCGATGGGTCGCTGTACGCGAGTCCAGAGACCTCCACGAGCTTTCGCACCAACGAGTATCCGTTGGAGTGAACACCCGACGACGCCAAACCAAGAACGGTAAAGCCAGTCTGCACTGGAAGCGGAAGAATCGCGCTCTTGCGAACAGCTCCCACGCAGAAACCAGCCATATCGTAGTCACCGTCGTGGTACATTGAAGGCATCTCGGCAGTCTCACCTCCGATCAGACCGCAAAGCGATTGTCTGCATCCTTCAGCAATTCCCTTCACAACGTCGGCCGCTTCGTTCACTTCCAGCTTACCGCATGCATAGTAGTCCAAGAAGAAAAGTGGCTCTGCGCCTTGGACGATCAGGTCGTTCACACACATCGCGACGAGATCAATGCCGACGGTATCGTGCTTCTTCGCCAACTGCGCCACACGAAGCTTAGTACCGACACCATCCGTGCACGCGACAAGCACAGTGTCATTGTCGTATCCAGCAGCTTGGAGGTCGAACAGACCACCGAAACCGCCAAGATCAGCGTCACATCCGACACGGACAGTGGACTTGCAGTACGGCTTGATCATGTCCACCAACTTGTTGCCAGCATCAATGCTCACACCAGCATCCGCGTACGTGATTTCCTTCTTCGTCTGTGACTGCTTGAGAAGCATGCCAGTTTGGGCCAGCTTGATAGCGTGGAGGAAAGCAGCACCTTCCAGAGGCTGCACGCGAGCCTTGAGGCTCTCAGCAGAGTCGGTTGGGAGAACTGGGCACTTCAGCTGCACGGCAATCGGACCGGCATCCACGTCCTCAGTGACAAAGTGGATGGTGCAGCCACTCTGGGTCTTCTTCGCGTTGATCACGGCTTGGTGAACAGCCAAGTCCATGCCTCCAGCAAAATCTGGGAGAAGCGACGGGTGTACGTTCAGCACCTTGTTCTCCCACTCCTTGCAGAATTCAGCAGACAAAATGCGCATGTATCCGATGAGAAGAACCAGGTCCACGCTCTTTGCCTTGATGGTCTTGGATACCTCCGCGTCGAAAGCAGCGCGCGACAGACCAGCCGATGAGAGAGCCACAGCTTCGAGGTTGTGCTTCTTAGCACGCTCCAAGATACCAGCGTCCTGCTTGTTGCTAACGACAATTTCGATGCTCGCGTTCAATTCGCCAGCTTCAATGGCATCGATGATTGGCTGCATGCTGCTGCCGCGAGTCGAGCCGAGGACCGCAAGCTTGAGCTTCTTCGCACCGTGGAGCAGTCCCTTCAAGCCAATGTCGGAGCGGTACTGCGCACCTTCGAACTTAATATTGGCAACACCACCGTACGCACGCTTGATGGCAGCTTCAAGAGTCGAGTCGAGCGCAGTAACCGCAAGCACACGGCCACCAGACGTCACGAGGTTCTTCGCGCCGTCGAGTGTAGTTCCGGCGTGGAACACATCGACACCAGGCAAGCTGTTGGCAGCGTCAACGCCCGTGATGACCTTACCCTTCGGGTAGCTGTCAGGGTATCCCTGCGAGGCCAGCACGACAGACGCAGCGGCGCCGCTCTTCCACGATACGAGCGACTTCTCCAATCGGTTCTCGACACAAGCGCGCATGATCTCGAACAAGTCGCTGTTCAGTAGAGGGAGGAGAACCTGTGTCTCCGGGTCTCCAAAGCGGCAATTGAACTCCACGATCTTTGGACCAGTAGGAGTGAGCATGAAACCAGGGTAGATCACACCAACGTAAACCATACCTTCCGCCTTCATCGCGGCGATGACGCGCTCGACGATAGCAACGCACTCGCGCTCAAGAGCTGGTGTCAAACATGGCGCTGGGGCGTACACACCCATGCCACCAGTGTTTGGACCTTGGTCGTTGTCGAAGATGCGCTTGTGGTCCTGCGCACCAGGCATCGTGATCACGCGGTCACCATCCGAGAAAGCAAGAAGCGAGACTTCTTCACCAGTCATGAACTCTTCCAGAACGACTTCATCGCCAGCAGATCCGAACGCCTTTTCGAGCATCACTTCCTTCAAGGCTTCGTGGGCCTCTTCCTTCGTTCGAGGAATCAGCACACCCTTGCCAGCAGCGATGCCGGACGCCTTGACGACGATGTTGTGGTCAATCGAGTCCAGGTACGCCTTCGCAGCCTCGTAGTCAGTGAAGTTCTTGTATGCCGCAGTTGGGATGTTGTTACGTTGCATGAAGTCTTTCGAGAAAGCCTTCGACGCTTCCAGTTGGGCAGCCTTGGCACTAGGACCAAAGGCTGGAATTCCAGCGGCGTTCATCTTATCGGCGAGACCTTCGACCAGTGGCGCCTCTGGGCCGACCACACAGAGCGAGACACCCTTGCTGAGAGCAAACGCGATGAGCTCGTCGTGGCTGCCAACACCGATGTTCACATTGACAATGCTACCATCGGCAGCACCGTTCGTACCAGCGTTGCCAGGAGCGACGTAGATCTTGCCCACGGATGGCGACTGCGCGAGCTTCCAGGCAATGGTGTGCTCACGGCCGCCGTTGCCAACAAGCAGGATGTCGTGCAAGATCTCTGCAGCAATAAAATGAATACAGATGGGTTAGCTGATTTGTTTTTCAAGCAATCACATGATACAAATATATAGAAAGTGCATTGCAATCACTGCACTCACCGTTCTCGTTGTGGAGACTGGCCGCGATCGTCTGGTCCAATTGCGCAAAGTACGCAAACGCCTTCTCCGCGAGCACGCGACGCTCCTTGACAGAGTACGCGAGCGTGCCGTTGTTGGAGATCTTGGTCTTGACTTGCGCAAGATCCTGCTCGTCGATGACGACGCTGATCTGCTTGTGGTTCCACGCCGCGGTGCGCACAAACGAGTACGCGCCGTTGACCCAGTTCTCGAGGCGCGCGTGCTTGCTCTTGACCAACTCGTTGGCAGCAATCTTCGGAGGCGACGCGACCACGAGCTCGATGCGGTCCGTGAGCAGTAGCTGCACTTCGGACGGCGCGTTCACGGGGATGTGCGGCACCTTCTCGGCCACGAGCGCGGCGCTGAGCGGCTGCGAGGAGAGCACAGCGACGCGCAGGCCGCAGGCGACCAGGTCCTTCGCGAGCGCCACGAGGGCGTCCGGCGCGGGGGCTTCTCCGCAGAGCACAGCGAGCGCGGTGGGGGCCATGGCGTCCGTGTCTCGAGAGCGGTGGAGGCTTGGGGGGCGAGGGGGAACTTCGACTTGAGTGGTGCGGCACCGCTGAGGAATTGAGCAAAACCTCAACATCGCCATGGGGCAGCAGGGTCTCAACTGCTACACGTTAGAAACGGTAGATTTAGAAATGACGGTAGAAATCCCCCATCCAGCAACGGAAACTTACGGTTGTATGGAACTTTGTATGAATGAAGAGTGATGATCACTCACTTCAAGTGCCTGTTGCTGCATAAGGGGAATCTTCAACATGTTGGGTGAGAGCGGCAATCACTGGCTGTTGGCGGTGGATGTGTCGACCAGAAACGGTCCATCAAACACCAGAGACTGGTGACGACAGAATTGAAATGTGGGCCGAGGTGTGAAGCATGTTGTGTGTCGATCCACAGTTGCCTTTTGTTACGTGATTCACCGGATCTGACAGGATTCAACGATAAGTAGGCTGCTCCACATATTCAATATAGGTAGGTCACTCCACATTTTTGTGGAGTCAATACCGGTATTGGTTGCTGACAATAACACAGCTCGACTCACTTTCGATCCATGGAATGCAGCAAAGTAGCCAAAATGGGGTTGCAGTCACCCCATTACCAAACGCGAGAGCAAAGAAGGGGCTTTCCACGTGTTTAAGCAGCAGTATGCCGTAATGCAGCGCAAGAGCCGCCTCCCGACGCCAAAGCACACAACTGCATATACAATGCGGAAATGGCATGAATTCGTACAGCCGATCATGGGCAAATCCCTTCAAAGCTCGATGTATGCTATTTAGAAGTACATACATTCACGCACACGAGAAACGCACCTTGTATTTGTAGCAGCGACCACCTTCCTCCCTGCGTGCCAGGAAAGACGATGCATTGATCTACAAAGGAATACGCTAAGTGAAGTGACGCAGAGAGGAGAACGCAAGGAGTGCTGAGTAGCTGCTTTTCATCTTCATTCAACACTTTGAGCAGAGCTCTCATGGCGATCTTCTGATACTCGAATGCGCCAATCAGCGTGGTCGAGTCAGATCCGTTCGTCTGGCAAATTCGCGGCCAACGACAAGAGCGAGTGCGAGTGAGTTTGCGAATGCGACTGCCGGTGGCACTTGCGGACTGCACTGCGGTCACCGCAGGGTCGCGTCGAAATAAACTCGCGCCAGACGTGACTGACTGAGCAGAGAGTGACATGTCGAGAGGGATCGCGAGTCAGTTCACACAAGGAGTCAGTGCGTCTACCAACATGCTCTCAACATACACACACAACAAACAAGCAAGCAAGCAAACAAACAAGCAAGCAAACAAACAAGCAAACAAACACACAAACAAGCAAGCAAGTCCAGCGAGCGCCTTGAAATTTCCATGCTGGGCACATGATGCACATATTCGCAGTAACAGCAAGTGGCCAGTTGGTGGCCATTTCATAGCGAGTGAGGCCAGTAAAAACCTTGCCCAAGAGCTTGGTGACTTCAAGGATCTGGCGTTCGCCGGCCGAGCCAAGGGTCGTGCGTCCGTCCGGACAGTAGTAGAGAGTGCGCGTAGGTGTCCGACGCATGCGATACATCCCTCCCTCCACGCCCGTTGGGCTTTCATGCCACTGTACTGTAGTGGTTTTCCTTCATTTTTTTTCGCCAGCGTGCACTTGGACGGCCACTGTAACCGGTTGGAGGGATGAAACTCCTATTGTTGTTGTGTGGGACGATCACAACAATTTCGACCCTTTTTGTGTCAGGCAAAAAGTGAAGCAAAAAGCTGATCTATTTTTAGATCTCAACTAATCCTCTCTTTCTCTCTCTGCGGTGTCCGCATACTGAAGCCAAGTGTATTCGTTCTGATCGGGTTCGAAAAAAATGACACTCGCGTAAACAGTACTCCTTCATCATCCGTTTGGTGGGAATCTAATCCTTCCTGCCCATCGAAAGCGCCATAAATCTGCCCAAGACGATCGGCCATTACATAGTGAGCGTACATAGTGTATCGCCAAGATGTGACGCCAGCTGACTGATTGATTGTCAGGGTTTCTTTGCGCTCAGCTGCGCGATTTCTGGTATGGACGCATGCTTTTTGTGCTTGGTGCGCACGCTCCGCTTCTACTGCGAAGTGTGGTCATCTCTTTTACGCTTACGGTCATGACCATGGAGCTTGGCTTGGCTCGGCTGGATAGATAAACGGATGATGGGGACCCTCGGCCGTCCACCCTTGCTGTGCGCCTCGACTCTGGCGGGACGTGGCGCAAAACCATCCGGTTTCTTCGAGTGGTTGTCGCCTGTGGGAGCCACAGACCCAGACCACCTGTGAAGGGATGATGCAAAGCGAAGATGCGTCAGTCACTTACTTTGTTCATGCCCAAAATCAGATTTACCATCCTGTGATTGGCCGAAAAAAAACTTTACGGCTCATGGTTGGTGGAAATACGAGGATGGACCGGCACTGGCTTCGAGCAGTGTAGCGTGGCGTCCGTCCTGCTGTCGTCACTCGTGAACAAGCAGCACGGGCGAATATCAAGCAACCGGAGGGACCAACTGACTTTTCTTTCTTCCGACCTCCCGCGGCATCAGAAGCAGAGAACGCGCTGCTTTATAGAGCGGCCTCTGTGTGTGTGTGCGTGTGCGTCCACAGACATTAATACGAGCGCCAGGGTGTGACAGAGAGAGAGTGAGAGAGAGAGCGACGATGAGCGCGTACGTGTTCGACAACATCGACATGCAGAACACCCGGATGCAGCAGAGCAACAGCAGCAATCGTGACCACGACTTCAGCTACGGCGGCGCGCCGCAGTCCAACGCGTCCATGATGGTGCCGCTCGAGCAGCAGTACTTTGCGGGAGGCAGCAGCCACGCCACGGCGTTCCAGAGTTACCAGCAGACGCCGCACCCCGAGTTCGTCGTCAACGTCTCGGACGACGACACGGTCGAGCGCGACATCGACTTGGAAATCGAGGCGCGCATCCGCAGCCTCACGCTGCTCAGCGACGAAGAGAACATGCTCAATATGAGCATGGGGCCATCACCTCACGCGGCGGTGGCACCACCACCGACGACTCCGGAGCTGCCACGAACCATGTCCCAGCGCATGCTCTCGTCCCTGCAGAAGAACAAGCTACGACAGACGCAGCGCACCGAGCGCGGCGTGAGTAGTGCGAGCAGTGCGTCTCGACACGATTCCTACACGCCTGCAGTATCGGCTCCAGCACCAGCTCCAGTACGGAGCGAGAACTTTTTCTACCAGAGCGCGGAACTCCCGTCTCACGATGGAGACAACGATGTCCTGCGACCACCGCAGCTTTCGCGAAAGTCGTCAAGCTCGGCCACGGACCGCCTGGAAGCGCGTATCTCTAAGAGTTTTCTGAACCGACAAGACAGCATCACGTCTGCCGCGGACGCAAACGACTTCTCCTCGCTGTACTCGGGTCGCCGGACGTACCCAGCGGAGTCGGTGAAGAAGATCGACCAGCGGCTCTCGGAAGGAACGCCTCTGCAGGCTCAGCCGAAAACCAGCATGGCAGCTGCTCTCGAGAAAGGTATGACTGTCTCTACTCTTCGTTCTTTTGAGGCTAGATTGTCAGCGTCTAATGAATGTCTTCATGTGATTGTGGAATGACAGAGCGCGTCGCTCTTGCACTGGCGGGACTCGACAAGTACGGCCCATCGGTTCGCAAAGTTGAGCCAGTGGTGGAGAAAGTGCGCCAAGAGAAGAAGGCCTCGGATGCCGGTGTCTCGTTCCATTTCTACGGCGGATCGTCCTCTGGACCGAGCAGTAACAACAGCAGCAACAGCAGCAGCCGCGGCATGACGTCGACGAGAAAGAACAACAGACTCGCACTCACTGCTGCCGAAGCGTCTCCTTCTACGCAGTCCGCATCTCAGCAGCAGATTCAAACGTCGTGCGCGATGGTGGTTCCAGCCCGCTCTTCGTCGGCGCTCGACCCAAAGTACACAGTCCTCGCGAACCAGCTCGGCGACATTGAGAAGCTCATCGACGGAATTGAGAACGTCCTGTCAGCAGCCACGTTGTCGTCGATGGCGCCAATTGTCCTTAGCGAACTGGACTTGCTGAAAGGATCAACGAAGCAGATCCGCACAAACGGCACGACTCTCATCCTGGCCGAAGTTGGTCATCCACCGACAGAGGTGAGTGCTATTCAACATAAAAAACTGTTGACGTGTCCAACCTTTGACATTGTTGTTATTCTCTCCCTTCCTTCGCTCAGACGGTGAACGCTCTTCGTCGCCTTGTGACTCGAGCAGGTGGAGTTCAGAGGCGCATCGAGTCGATCATGGAAATGATCCAGGATGCAGCCTAGAGAGTTGATTGGATCCCTCAATTTTGACTGCGGTGTTCCTGTGCTACTGGACTGACTCACTCACACAGATCGAAGAGATTGTATCTTCCTTCTGTGACGCTGTCAGCAAGCTATCCGGTTGCACAGAGTCATGCACGCAGCCTTATTTTTTTTATTTAGTTGGTCCGACTCCGAACGAAGGAGTGCGGATGCAGGCGGTAGAGCCCGGTCGCGTTCCTACCGAGCCATAGAGAAGTTATTGTCGCTGTCCTCGCTTTCCTATTTGTCACCCCCATGTTGGCGTCCGTTAATTAATGTGAGTGTCTTAACACTGAAAGCTACTCTATGCGTCTTCTTCGTCATCTATGTTGATTGATTGAGAGCTTGGTGTCGGCGCTGTCCGAGCTCTGAGGAAGGGCGAGCCAGCGATATCAAAGCCCTGCGTTCAAGAACCAAAGTTAGTTGCTGGTATTTTACTCACTGTATAGATTCCTCGATGGTCTACAGCAACAGAACAGGGCTGCTCACCAAGTCCTGTGGCGAAACCTGTCGGATGTCGCTGCTGCTGGTTTTCGATCTGGCGTTCAGAGAGCGCTTCATGTTGTTGATCCGCCGCTGCACTCGGTTGATGTGCTCCTGCTTCTTGATGGTTCCGAGCTGCACATTACGCCAAGCATGCAGACGAAAATGAGTGCGAGCGGATCTTAGAAGTGGAGAAATTGGTTTATGAAGCTTGCGTTTCACCTCTTTCGCTGTGGGCTCGCTGCTTTTGTACTTCGTGACTGCTTCCAGCTCAAACTCTTTCCTTTGACGGAGGTTCTTGATTTGAATAATCTGAAATCAAGCAGAAGCAGACACACGATTTCAATGAGCAAATGAGGTCCTCGGAATCAAAACCTCGACATAAAAGACGCACACTGGACCTCGTTTGCTATCCTTCTGCGCTCTGCCGCTTCTTCGAGTAGTTCATCTGGGCTTCGCAACCTGAATGATTTTAACAACCATATACACAATAGATGAGCTGCGAAGTACAGCATACACAAACGCACCCTTGGCGTACTTGAATCTTTGGGTGACTCTGGGGACACGAGTTGCTCGAACTGGTGAAAGCTCGACTCGCTAGAGCATGTTCCCACAGCAACAAAATCAGCAAGGTTTTGACCAAGAACGGCTTCAAATCATGATACGTGAACGGAACTCCAGCAGTACCTTTGGGCAATCTATCACTGGTACATCGTCTCTCCTCGTGGTCTTCGGTACTCTCAGCTCAGTAAGAAGAGGGGACCTTGGGCAACTCGCTATTGACTTAGCGATGGGCTTTGAGTGCTCATGCTCGAGCGTATCCCTGGAAGAGCATGCGGTTATTAGTTCCACATAATGACTTTGTACGACCAATTCCCTCAAGTTCTTACATGATGCTGGCGACATTTGGAGCGTGAGAATCTTCGGAACCTGGTTCTGTGGCTTGTTGCTGCTGATATTGGTCTTCATTTTTTGTAGCCTTGCCACTGGGTGAGTAGTTGATTGCGATCTCACTCGCAAGGTCTTCAATGTCGGAGAGCTCCAAGTCCAAACCGCTCAGATCGAGATTTCGCACTGGGCTTCCTGGATTGCTGTGTGGTGGAGAGTCACTAGTCGTAGCTGTCAGTGTACCGCTCATGCCACTGAGAATTTCTTCTGCGTCAAATGGGGCTTTGATCGGATGAGCTGCTGCCGAGTTTTGGTCTGTGGTGCCTCCTCTTTTCTTCTTTCTTCGACTGGAAATGTTTTGTGCTCGCTGCGGTTCATCATCGTGGTCGAAAAGGTCAAATAGTGGCATTGCTTTCTCGAGGATGCTGTTTGGACCGAGCTTCTGTCGCGTCGACATGGTGGACTCAAAGTTAACCGCGCATTCTCGCTGCCATAAGATGACGTCAAACAAAGTCCCAGAATGATGGCAGGTAAGCCCTTACCAAGTGGGTGAAAGTCGTGCCGACTTGGACTAATTTTAGGGCATTCATTATGGATAGCGGATACGTTGCTCAGAGAGGAAGAGAAAACATTATCCCAGTCAAAGATTGATCTCAAGAAAAAGGTGTTGGCATTCGAGGCGTTCGAGGCAGACTGACTAAATTGACTAAAGCGATAAAAACGCAACTCCATGAACTTCAACCATGATATCCGTCAACTACATCTGAAAAGTTGGACTGCAAGAAATACAAACGCGTCAGTATTGGAAGTTGATGCAGTTTCAAATCACAAACCCAGTACCGTTTGGCGATAAATCGGCTTTGCTGTGATACTTGGAGAGGAGTTTTCGGTCTCATTATACGAGTTCGAGCTTGTGCGATCGGTTGGACAACTGGGCGGCTCACACCTATCGAATGTGGGTTAGCATGATGAATGATAAAGATGAATGTTCGGTGACAAAAATGCAGTGAGTTCGAAATACCTAGTTGGGGTCGCGAAAAGCGATCAAACATTCCACCACTTGGTCTCTGTTGCTGCGAAGGTGTTTCAGGCCGCGCAAGCGACGACATTTGCGGTCGCATGAGCGAGCCCGATGCATACGAAGATCGAGCAAGTGGTCGTGGCACAGCTCGTGCAAATTTTGGCGATGATCCCTGATTGCTTTGACTGTGCATCACTGGCGCAGCGGAAGTGGTCGATCCAGGCGATGGATATTGACGGGACTGGGATTGTCCTTTCAGCGCCTTGCACTGTTGTAGTTGTCAGCTCCCATTAACGTATTCTCTAGCAACTAAAGCAAGCAATCGAGTGATCGACTTACCATCTTCTCCCAGTTTCGGCATTTGCGTGACTTCTCTTTGTACGCCTGGAAACTCTCATAAAGATGAGAATGTGCAAAGATGCACACGCATCGGATTCAACTGAGTGTACCTCGCGCAATTCTTCGTTGGAGGTTGTGAGGTTTTGCATTTTCGACTTGATTTCTCGCAATTCGGCCTCGATCTGATCAGTGTATGTCTTCAGCTGGATATATTTTTCGCCATGCTGCGTCTGAAATGCCTTTTGCTCCTCGGCTGCACGCGCGTGTTAGTTTGCATGCAAGTGAGAGCAACATCAATGAAAACAGAACCTACCCATCTGACGCCGGATATCCTCCTTCATGGATGAACCAAGAGCATGCTGTCAATCCCGCGCTCATGTCAAATCGCTTGAGGAGAATGCTGCAATAAATACCTGTCTACAATGGTGCAGTTGTTAGAATTCGTATCGAGGAGTGCGGTCTGCATCGATGAGCCATCGTACCTGTACGAGTCTTGTGCAAGTTGAAACTGAGGAAAAGAGTCAGTGTGCTGTGGGTTATTTTACATACTGCAAAGACAATCACAAACCATGACGAAATCTGCAAGTGATACACGATTAGCTTGTTGGATGAGAAGCGAGGTTTTCTATCTATCTCGATGCACAGCACTTACTCAACGATCGCTGGAAGTGTTCTGTTGGGGAAAATGAGCACTATCAGATGGCAACACAGGACTAAACCAAAAAAGTATGCTCTCACCAAAACATGCTGACGGATCCGCAATCATCTCTTCCCAAATCGCCTACACGATAGCCTCATGATTATACTGGTAAATTGCCGATAAAATAGCAACCCACAAACCTCTGTTCTCTGTTGGACATTGTAAGAACAAGAAACTAGTTAGTGATGAGATGCATTGCTGCCTCGACACAACAGCAGTTTTCAGACCTTTGCATCGGTCACGCCGTGTATTGTTCTGTGGTGGAAAAGTAAGTAATCTCGTGTGATTACACATACAATGTATTGGCATCTACTTACGTTTCGCAAATACCCCCGTGTCGTCTGGAACATTGTGAGTGTAAAATTCAATGAGCGAAGGATTTTCTTCAGTGGATGCAGTGCAAATAGGTTCTCGTTCTTACGACTGATTCAGATCTAGAAGAGCACGGATCTCATTAAGGCACGCTAAGGTCGATGCATTTTCAAAGTGACCTGAAAAAAATACCTGTTCTGCAAGCCGGACACACCAATCGACCTGCCCCGAAGTGCTTGTATGCGCATTTTTCCTGGACACAAATCTGCATTAGGTTCCCACAAAAATACCAACACCACAAATTATTCGAACTGAGCAACACTCACGCAAAACAAGTGGCTGCAGCTTGTGCGGTAGCATGTCTGTGCTGACTGTATGTCGGGGAGCACTGGGTCCCAGCATGCGTTACATCGGAGCTGCGGGCGGATGTTGTCGCCGTTGGCGTTGGATCCGTGCCCTGCCGCCGACGCCATCTCATCCATATCGTCAATCGGCGATGCAATCGACCTGCGTCGACCGCGGTTGCGCGCGCTCGATGCCTCGCTCATGCGTCCATCTTCGGTCATGTCCATGGCGCTTCTTCCGTCCGTCTTCTCTCGATGCCTCTCCTGCTGCGCGTCTGATGCGGAAATGCAGAGATGTTTGGAGGCGAGGATGACAAGCAAAGAGTGATGGTCACTTCAACTTCCACTTCAGCAATTCAAACTTGAATTGAGTTGAGTCAGAATCAGAATCTGTATCCAAACATTTTTTCAATTCATTTTTAATCCAATTGAATTAGAAAGTGCTCGTGTTCAGCTGTGTCCTTCTCTGCAGGTGCTGGAAAGAATTGAGTTGTACCCGAGTTCAGCAGCATCATCATTTAGTGACCAAAAGTGCGCATCTATCCCTCAAATTCTAATGTTTGTGCGAACAAGTGGGCCGAACATTAGAAAATACAACACAAATTAATTAACCTATCCCTACGAATTGACTTGTGACTGCTCTGCTATTACTTTGTATCGGGACCAAACCCACATCATCTATGTCAGGAACCACTTCGGTGGTCATCCGTAAAAATTGGAACGATACAGAGAAGATTAGCATGGCCCCTGGACATCATCTCTATGTTAATTGTATCGACAAAAAGCAAAAACCAACCATCCTTGATCCCCAAACAAAAGTAAAAAACGTCACACCCGAGCGCGAAAGAGCAGCCCAACTGAAAAGCCTCAAAGCTCTATCACTTATCTGTCCCCCCACATTAAGACGAGCGAACGTCTGATGCACCGAAGCAAAGCCTCGTGTGTCCGTTCTACCCTTCGTGTCCCTCCCTCTATTCGTGGATGATGGAACAACAATCAACCAAGGCGTCGACTTCACAAAACATTCGGTTGCTTTTTGACAATCCTTGACGGTAGCTGCAGTAAACCCAATGCAAGGCACGCGTTACTGTTTGCCGAACAGTGGCAAGCTCGAGATTCGCATTACGATGCAAAGATACTGCTGCTATTGCATTCCACCTATTGAAATGCACAACAGCAAACTCATTTGTCACTCGCCCACCGCATCAAATAACAACTCCCTCTTGAAACTTCTTCTTCTGCTCTTGGCAACGGGCACAGCAAGTACATTCTGCAAGTGCGACTCCTGCCGCAGCATTGAGTGATACAGCTGCCGGTTGTGGTTGAGCAACAACAGCTTCTGGGGCGGATAAAGCGCTCGTCACAGCAATTGACTGCGCAACAGCAGCGACTTGCGCAGGCGAGTCGCTCGCCATGGGTTCTGATTGCGCGACAGTAACTACTTGTGTGGACGCATCGCTCGCAGCTTGTAGTTGCACGGCAGCAGCTAGCTGAGCAGAAGCATCGATCGTCGCAACAATCGATTGCACGGTAGCACCATCTTGTGCAGACGGCAGGTCGCTCGTCGCAACTATCGGCTGTGCAGGTGCTACTTGGTTGATAGCAACGTCACTCGTCGCATCGATCGGTTGCGCTGCTCCAGCGTCATCTTGTGCCATCGATGAGTCACTCCCCACAGCTTCTGTTTGCACAACGGCCATAGTATCACCACCTTGCTCAGAGGACACGTTATCAGTATTCGCTGTGCTCCCTCCACGTCGCTTGGCGCGTGCGAGCTGTCTCGCGTCGCGGAACTTCTGGATGTGCTTGCTCAGCGCGTTCCTCTTCACGTGCATGATCTTGGCAGCGTAGGCGACGCTGTAGCCCTTGTCGAGCACCAGGAATGCGGCGGCCTCGGGGACACCATCCGGGATGACGTCGTACACGCGCTTCTTCTGCGGCGGCAGCTCCTTGCGCTCGGTTGTCGGGCGTGGCGCTTTTGGCATCGTGCTACTATCGAGTCTGCGCGCTTTCTGTCGTGTTTCGAGAATGAGCGTTCTTTTCTCTTTTTCTCTTGGATAAAGTATGGCGATTTTGAAACAGAAGAGTCGATGTGAATGGCGCGCATTCGCTCTTCTGTTCCCCGTTTGGTCAAATGCACAAGTGGATAGGGGATATATCCCGTACTAAGCATTCTTCTCGTTTTCGTACGGGACGTTCCATTTCTAAATATTTTCAAAATAATTGTGGCCGTTTTCAAATATTTTAACATTTTTGGCGTCTCAAAAAAGGAGGAATAATTTTCAAAATAAGGTAGAGTTTTGAATTTAAATGACAAAATACGGCGATTTTGGCGCCAAAACAAGAATTTCAATTTGGATAACACTGTCACGAAAAATCACATACCCAAATGGAGACCGAGATGGCGAGCGATGCGGGATGGCTCGAGGTCGAGCAGACGCTGACGGCCATGGAGCTGCCGCCCGTGCCGCCGACGAGCGATCCGCAGCGTCTGCTCGGCTATGTGATCAGCATCCTGCCGAAATACACCGAGATGGAGATGCTGTCGACCCACTTGCGGTTGTACGCGTCGACTCTCGAGCAGGAGATGGAGCAGGTCCGCAGCCACGTGCGCATGCTGAGCCGCGAGGTCGAGAGCGAGCGAGAGAAGAAGCAGTTTCTGGAGCGCTACGCTGCGCAGGTCGTGAAGGAGCGCAATGAGCTCTTGCACGCAAAAGGCGCGAAACAGCACTCGAAGAAGGTCGGAGTGACTGCATCGACTGCGCTATCATCCGGACACCACCACTTTGCGTGGCACGCGTGCTGCAAGAAGAACGCGACTCACGCGTTGGACATGGCACCTTCGATCACTGCGTTCCGCGGCGAGAAGCTACAGGACACAATGCACCAGATCAAGAACCTGCAGGACGAGGTCCGTAATCAGGAGATGCTGCGCCGCGAGATGGACTTCCTCCTGAAGAAGACCCAGCGAGAGCACGACAGCAAGCTCGCGGCTGATCGTAAGAACATCCAGCAGCTCGAGCGGCAGCTTCTGCAAAGATCCATGCTGTATTCTAATCTGGAGCGCAAGTTGTATGAAGTGGAGACCTCTCTGGCGAAGCACGACCAGGTCAAAGAAGAACAAATGGACGCGATCAGCAACAAGCTGCAGGCAAGCAGCGAGCGCATTGAGCAGCTCGAGAGAGACAACGACACACTATCAGATCGAGTGAGTGAGCTGGTTGCAGAATGCGACCAGCTATCGAAGAAGCTGAGTGTTGTGACAGAAGCGAAGAACGCGCTCGCTGAGAGACTCGACAAGCTGAACGAGCTGCAGGTGTCGTCTGAAGCAGAGATCGACTCGCTGCGCTCTGAGATCGAGCTCCTCCAGTCCACTGATATCAAGAATGTGCGCACAGAGTACGCTGCGAGAATCCAAAAGCTTCAGCGAGAGAGCGCGACGAGAGAACAAAATTTGCATATGGAGATCGACAAATTGCGGCAAAAACTACAGAGAAACAAGAGCGAGGCGCTGTTGTTGCGAGACACCCAACAACAATCCTTGCTATCAAAACTGGCGGCTGCTGGTACCAGATCATCCGCGTCGCCCGATGGGATGATGGATATTTCATTGCCGATTGACGCAGAATGGCGAGAAAGTATCAACGGTGGGTCCAATATCTCGCTCGAAGACGAAGGATATGGCGTCGGGTCGTCGCTGTCGCGTAGTCAACTGTCTGAGTCATCTTCCTCTGTATCGAGAGCGGGAAGCAACCGATCGGGTACTGCAAGGCGGTTGTTCTTAGGAAGTCAGAGTTGTCAAAGCGTCGACAGAAGCCTAGCAGGTCGAGGTGCAACTGCTGCGGGTGAAGACGAGAGAGACGAAGAAGAAGACACGTGTAAAAATGGAGGCGACTACGTTGATGAGGCCAGCAATGCGAGTAGTGCAAGCTTCTTCAACTGGGAGTCGTTCATTGACAGCCCGTCAGAGTGCTCCACGCCTGATGCAAAGCGAGCAAAGCGAATGTGTCAACTTGACGAAAAGCACACACAGTATGGCGGCAATGGCTCACTTGTCGAGCGCGATCTGCGAGAAGCAAACGTGGAGTTCCAGCGTCTGGGGATTTCGTCGACTACGTCACTCACAATAGCAAACCAAGAGTATTTAGATGGAGAACTCGAATTGGCGGATTCATTTGCCGAATCGAAAAGGAAAACAAGCCACCACCGCACTTCTGCTCAGGTTGTTACCCCGATCTATGACGAAGTTCCAGACTACAACGAGTACTCGGAGGAAGAAAAGGACGAAGAGAAGGAGCAGAGCGGGGATCTCGCGCAAGAGCTGCGCGACATGCTCAGCGGCTTTGAGCAGAAGCGCATCGAAGAAGAGCGGAAAGCGGCGCTCGCAGAGCAGGCGCTGCACCGATTCCAGAAGACACAACAGCAAGATGATGTATTAAATGAGTAGCTCTCGGCTGAGTCAGTTGACTGGTGTGCTTCGAGTCTCATTGGCTTTGCTCCCATAACGAATAGTCCTAACTTAACGAGTTGTTGGTGTTGGCGATTCCCGAGACCTTGTGATCCGCAGCCTGCGGTCGGCTCTCGTAGACAGCTTCGACCACTCCATGGCGCCACTGATACAAAACAAGGAACGACATGGATCAGATTTTGCTATTGGTGCTCAGAGCGTGGACGATTGAATGCAGCTGCACTAACCTTTTTACTTTCGCCCTTGAGTCCGATGTAATAAATGCGCGAGTCGTCTCCGCCGTAGTTGTCCTGGACGAACAACGTGATGCTGCTCACGCCCTGGAACTTGCGAATCCTACGACCATTTTTTAGCAATAGGTTACACAAATTTTCAGCTTGCAAGGATACACAACGATGGAAAAGCGTACTGCAGCGGGTAGTCAATGATCGCGGTGAGATCCTCCACGAGCTCGAGCTTTTGTTGCGCTGGCAGCTCGTTCGCATTCGTGAAATCGATGTCGTCGCGGTTTACAAATCTGCAAATACACAAAAAGAAGCGCATACGCTGTGAGTACGTGTACCAGGCAGTGACATACAAAAACCAACAACAGCAGCAACGTACAGCTTGATCTCCTTTGGGTGCGACCCGTCTTCTCCGCCCGAGATACAAATCGACTTGATGCTCACCGCCTCCGTGAACCTGTCCACACACACAAAACACGAATATACATAAATGAGCCGCATAGCCGATTACCAGCACTAGTTTGTATACAGCATACATACGGGACGAAGATGATGATCTCCGGGTCGTCCTCGTTGCTGCTCAGGAAGCGCGTGCGGTCGTGGCGGTCGTGGAACGCCTTGAATGGGTGCGCCACGTGGGACGGGTCCTCGGCGTTGAGCACGCGCAGCTTGCTCGTGTCGATGTAAGGGAAGAGCGAATCCCCCTCAGCGTCCTCCACGTCGTGGCTGTGGTCATGGTCGTGGTCGTGGCTGTGGTCGTGGCCGCCGTGGCTCGCATGCTCGTCGTGGCAGTGCTGCATGCTTTGCTTGATCTTCGTAATGTTGCTGCTCAAAAGTGTTCGAGAAGGAAAATGCCGAAGGGATCAGAAAGATCGGAGGCAGACTCTTATCTGATCCATGGGAATCAGCAAACGCCAATCTGATTCTATCTACAGACTCAGACTCAAGCAAAAATCTGATGCATGCCAATCAAAAGAGATCCGCTTTTCTGTTCTGGATCCAATACAAATGGAGTGCGTCTGCCTTGCAGATGAAGTGGCGATTGAGGCGCTCTATGGCGAATGTGCAGCGCCCAAGCGCACGAAATTCATCGCTGTGGACGGCGGAGACTGCTTTTCTGTCGGCGTTGCTGAAGATGGCGCGGTTTTCGGGTGGGGGAGCGGCTTTTACGGAGAACTGACTGCACAACACGATGCGTCGGAGACGGATGCAGCAACGGGCGAAGACAAAGACAAAGGCAACGGCTCATGCTCTTCTTCTTCTACTAACACAGTAGTAGCAACATCTAGCAATGCTGGCGCGTATGCGCGAACGCTTGTATTGCTGACACAGCTCGCGGTTCCAGAGAAGTGCATTACAGTCGCATGCGGGACGAACCACATGCTCGCCATCTCCCAACAAGGTAAAGCAAACCGGTGAATGCTCTTTGTGTGTTGGCATGTTTTTGGCTCGATGGTCCAACACGGTCCTTCGATTCTTTGCGTGTCTGTGCGTATGTGTCTCACAGGAAGTCTGTACGCGTGGGGCTGGAACCGCCACCACCAAGTATCTCCAAGTACCAACGAAGTCATATCAAAACCTACTCTGGTCGAGTTCCCAGAAGCCATGCGCGTGACCAATGTCGCCGGCGGTGGAATGCATTCGCTGGCTCTCGACTCGAACGGCCGTGTGTGGAGCTGGGGCGACAACACGCATGAGCAGCTGGGTATTGGCTCTGAAGCAGAAACGCACACTTCACCTGCTCCTGTGCCTTTGCCTCCTCATCTAACCGCTTCATCCGTCGCTGCAGGATGGGCTCATAGTGCTATTCTGACTGTGACCGGAGAGTTGTTCACATTTGGCTGGGGGCTCTACCACCAGCTCGGGCACGGAACGACTCAGAACCAGAATCAACCACTTACAGTGGACGCACTCAGCGGCTTGGACGCAAGTTGCGGTGGTCCGATTGTCCAGGTCGCGTGCGGGAACTGGCACACGGCAGTGCGCACTGCAGCAGGAGACGTGTACACGTGGGGCTGGAGCCACGACGGGCAACTGGTACACTTCCGTCTTGTATTACTCTACCACCTTGAATGAGCGCATGCTAACGTCCAGCCTCATTTACACCATCATTAGGGCCACGGAGACGCAGTGACGACCCAGGCACTGCCTCGCGTCATGATGGCTGGCGGCTACTTTGACACAGATGACCTGGGACACAGAGCAGTGGACGTGGTCTGTGGCTCGCGCAGCACGCTCGTGCTCTGCGCGAATGGGGACTTACACATGTGGGGCAGGAGTGAAATGCGAACGACCTCAAGTCGAGACGCATGGGGAACGCTCGCGCAGGACCAGCAGATCTGCAGACGAGTGGCAATGGGAGCCACACACGCGCTGCTTCTCGTTGAACGTACCAGTGGAGACGTCAATGGTAGCAACGTAAAGCCATCGCAATGATAATACGCAAATCAAAACTCGCCAAAGACAATAATAGCATCAATTTCAATGCACTTGCATATAATTAATTACTGGGGGGGATACGAGGAGGCGATGAGATAGCGCAAAAGCGTCTACGAGCGACAGGCTCTTGTCTTGGCTCATGATCGATCGACAAAAACCCCAGCAGTAGGGAAACCGAGACGGCGGAGGCTATGACTGTGTGTGAGATGTAAGAAGTAGACAGACGGATGGCATGCAATCTTCCTATCCATCCACCTTACATGATGGAGCACATTTGAGTACATCCGCCGCACGCCGAGCCTTCGATCTCCTTCTCTGTGGATGGGCGCTTGCTCGCGTCCTTCTTTGGCGCCACACTGGCGCTGTCGTAGCCGACCAGGCCCTCCGCCGCGACCTTCGCCTCGACGAGCTTGTCCTCGACCGCCGACTCGGCCTTCTTGATCACCACCACGGCGGCAGCGGCCTCTTCCTTGACCTTGTCCGCAGCGGCGTTCGCGGCGTCCTCGATCTTCTCGATAGTCGACTTGGCGCTCTCCTCGAGGTTCTCGGCGATCTTCGCGGCCTCCTCCTTCACTGGAGTGAAGTTCCACGCTTCCTTCTTTGGCTCTTCGACGACCACTGGCGCAGCGATAGGGACCACGATCTCCTTCACTGGCTCGACGACAAAGGCCACAGACTCCACTGGTGCGGCGTTCCATGGCGATGGCGCAGACGACGTGGCTTCCTTGACCTTCTCCACGGCGTCCTCGGCCGTGTCCTTGACCTTCTCCGCGACGTCCTCGGCGGTGTCCTTGATGGACTCGACGGCGTCCTCGGCGGCGTCCTTGATCTTCTCGAAGAAGCCAGGGGCGTCGTCCTTGATGTCGTCCACAACGTCTTCGGCCTTGTCGTGCACCTTCTCGGCCGCATCGACTACCGCGTCCTTGGCATCCTCGACGAAACCCGGGGTCGCTGCGACCACCTTCGACGTGGTCTCCTTCACCTGCTCCACGGCCGCGGACGCGTGCTCCTTGACTGTCTCCGTGAACGTCTTTTCGTGCACTGGGGCCACATTCCACGGATTGTGCGCGGCGGCTGGAGCTGGCTCGGCCACCGGCTCAACGTTGAACGCCGAGACCACAGGAGCCACCGCCTTGGTGGCCGCTTCGGTCACCGTGTTGAACGCCGAGGTCGCAGACTCCACGACCACCGTGCTGTTCCACGGGTCATACGCGGCGGGGGCGGCAGTTGGCGCCACGTTCCACGGGGACGGCGCAGCTGCGGCGGCCTTGGGTGAGTCGTCGCTCGTGGAGTCCGAGTCGCCGCCGTCGAGCGTGATCTTGACCGACTTGTGCTTCTTGAGCAGCTTGGTCACGCGCTTCTCGCTCAGTGTCCACTCCGGGTTCTGCTCCTTGAGCACCACGGACACGCGCTTGACGCCGAAGTCTGGGTTCTGCGCCAGCACGTTCTCGATCGCGGACAGCACCTCGTGCTCCTCTGGCGTGGTCTTGGACGACATGGTGATAGATGTGTGGACGTGTGTGGGGCGTGTGGGTGGGCGGTGAGCTTCGATGTGGGGGGGGCGGAGCTTCTTGGCGAATGAGCAAGAGTGGAGGGCTTGTGTGAGCAAGCGGGAATGGCGCGCGGCTGGAAATGGCCGGCTGCGAGAACAAAAAATCAGGATGCTGCTTTTTCCATTCCGTCGCGTGCGAGATAAGAAGATCAGTGCGGTAGAAAAGTTGATGTGTACATTACCTGTTTATTTTGCTGAATAGATTGTACACATACGTTAATCAGGCTTAGATGATCTCGTATGAAAATTAATACACTTGTGATATGCAATAACGAAGGGATACTTGGTGGGAGGGCTCGAACGAGAGAGCAAAAATTGTCCGGACAATAAATGAGTGTTTGCGGAGATGGGCGAAAATCCATCCCTTCTGTTTTGATATGTGAAACACTGTGCACGCCACACAATTTCCGAGTGATCGCGAGCGCACACACAGAGCTGAAGCACGAAAATGATCACCAAGCGATCATTTTTGAAGTTTTAAAGCCAAAAAATGCTGTGACCTAAGCTGAGTATGGGCTCGAGTACCGACGACGACGACGACGACCTGCCACATAGCGTCCGCGCGAGTGTGTCAGATGCCCACCCCCCGACTGCAGCCATGCCTCCCCGATCGCAGCAGAAGCCTGTCGGACTTGCAGTTGCCAGAGACAGATGGTGTCGAGCTGGCGCACGAACTGACAGGCGTGTTGCTGCTGGTGTGTGAACATCCACAATTGCATTTTATGCATTTTTGCACAGAACTTTGGTGAAGCTATGCAGTAACTCCCTGAGCTTGAGCCAGAAAGGAGAAAGAACAGATCTGCTGCGTGCTCATATATGAGAGTGATAAGCCTCGACACCTCCATTGAGGTGTGATGGAGTGAGGCCAGCTCGACTGGACTCGAGGACTTTTGAACCAGGTTTCTGTTTTCTGGGACGAAGCGTAGCAACGGGCCAGTGAAGCCACAACAGCCTTTTTTTCAGACGTTGCCTTATCAGTCGATATATCGCCTTACGGGTGCGAACAGACCGAGCAGATTCGGGGAAAAAGCGCGGAATGTATATATATATTCACATACATTTTGTACATCTGTGCCTGCACGCGTACACTTTGAGGATCTGTGACGTGTGACAACTTGCTCTGTTTATGTTCGGATACTTTTGCAGCTGCTCGGGGACAAATCAGCGCGCGAGTATTTAACGCAAAAAGGTTCTGAAAACCTGAATGGGTTCCAAAAATATATTGAAAGATACACAGAGAGTACCGAGGATACCGTTAGCTTAGCTGCAACGTGAGACGTGTTAACAAAGATTGTCCATTTCACTTTGAGTGTTTCGTTCCTGAACAGTTGATTGTTCAGGACCAAAACGCTCAAGTGAAACGTTTGTGAATCAAACCTCGAACGAACTCGCGGCGAGCTGCACTCCCGCACTCGTTCAGAGAGCACAAAACCTTGTCAAGTACGACTCGTGAGTTTTTGTTTGTTTTTACCTCGAATGCTCATTCGATTTAGAAGGGAGAACATTTCTGAAACCATCGTTTGCGTTGGAGCTCGTTCCTTGTCAAATTTACGAGCTCGACCTAACTTGAATGGTACTTTGCATCCATAGGCTAAATAGTTTATTTATTTTCATTGCAAGTGATCACAGTCAATCAGAAATACTCAAATTTCTGGTGGTACAATGCACGTCAAAAAGTTAAGGACAGCAATTTTTTTGAATTATGTGGATTTTTTTTTTTCGAGTTTTGTGTTTGCGGACGAGCTTTTTTAGTATGTTAGAGAAC
>JALBZB010000598.1:0-22663 GCA_038050625.1 Pythium sp. MPC-2022a | reverse complement strand
ACCCGAGTCCATCTTCACGTCGCTCGCCAAGCGATCCATCCAGTAGGGAGTGAGCTCTTGAGCGAGAGAGCCAACAAGAAAAGCGAAGAGCTCTTTTGTGATTTACACACATGGATAAAATGAATTTGTTGATGAAATGCATGCATTGAGTACCTATCGTGGACAGGTGTTGTCCTCCTGTCGAAGACAGTTTCACTGCGTACAGTGTAACGATAATGTCCACCTGCACGAGACAGAGTTTTGTTAACTCGTGACACAGAATACCTTCCGCCAAACACAAGACCACGTTGTTCAAATGCAAATGGGAATTCCCATTACTTTGTTTATGTATTTGATACTATTCTTCTTCTTGTTGATTGTTGCTACTGTCACTAGTGTATAATGCTGTCTCATGTATGTAGACTGAATGGATCAATACGTGTTGGTCACTTTGAGGAGTGCAAACGAAATGGATCACTTTGGTGGAATTTACTCTCGAGAGAGCTCCCAGATCTCAATGTCGTCCGCCTTGAAGTGCGGATGGTACTCGTCGTCGTCGATCACTCGCAGCGCAAACCCTCTCACTCTCATGAGCTCCCAGAACTTCTGCTTGGGGTCAAACTGCTCGTAGTAGCGGTACTCGAACGAGATGAGCAGTCTGGTATGTGCCTTGCTCAGCAGGTCCAGCGCGTCAACGAGTGGCTCAATAGGGTACAGTCTCGGCAAGATGCAGTCCGAGACAAGGATCAGATCTGGGTACGCGCGGTTCGGAGCGTTCGTTGGGATGATGGCTTCACTCGGTTGAGCTCCCCACTCGTAGCTCTCCACTTGAACTGCCGTGACAGATTGACCTGGAGCCTTTGTGTCTTGGGCCAACTGGACGTTCTCCTGCATGATGAAGAGCAGTTTGTCCATGTCGGTGACGACGACACGACCCGCGTGCAGCATCGCAGCGGCGATCGCGACCGCGCCGGTACCGCTGCCGAGCTCCAGCACGAACTGGTTCTCCAGCTGGTTGTTCCCAGCAAAGCGATGGTCCAGATGCTTGAGCAGCACGCACGCTGCGGGCCAAACCTGTGCAATTTCATTCAGTCAGCCAGACAGTTCGATAGGTGGGTGAGTGACACAGGCGCATGATGAACGCAACGCACCGTCAGCCCCGTGCCAAAGCCGTTGAGCTCGCCCTGCAGGATCTGCTTGATGTGCAGCGGCTTCCCGTCGATCGTCGCTTCGAAGAGCGGTTCGGTCGAAAACGCGTCACGCCACGCGAGTGTTCGCCATGCGCCGCCGCTGCCGCAGCTCTTGCGTGATCGGTTGCATTGTCGTGCTGCTGTCGATGGGGAAGATGACATCATGATGGATGCGTCATGGCGATCCCCATTACTACTGCTACTGCTGCTGCTTGTCCTGCTGCCGCGACCTTCCCCTGTAGTGAATTGGTTTCCGGCTTCGACCTGCAGCTCCTGGTTCAGTTTGTGCTGCACGCCGTCGCGCAGGAGCTTGATGAACGAGTGCCGGTCGCGGCGTCGCATTTCGCTCTCATTCTCATCGTCATCAGCAGCGACTTCAGCGCTGGCTTCTTGCTTGCAGGCGGTGATGACAGGAAGTACTTGGTGGTGCGGCTCAGCGTCCAGCACGAGCGGCATCGCGTATGGAGAGCGGGGACGAACGAAGGGGGCGGGCGTCGTGAGTTGGAGGAAGATGCCAAGATAACAGATTGGCGTCGTTCGTGTCGTTCCAAGCACAAAAAGTCGGAAAACGGTTGCACGGTCGCGATCATTTACAAGTCGTCTTAAAATACATTTTTCTGCTTAAAACAATCATTTCGTACACCTGATACCTAATCCCTGTGAAAATTTCTTCTTTATAGTTGCTATAAATGCATTTTGATAAAGTATGACGATATAGAAGGTTGAAGTTGACATTTTCGCATGATTTGCGGTGGTCCACACCGTTCGCCAGAAAAACATTTTCTAGCGAGCTTCAATAAAGTATTCTTTTACTTTGGTGGCAACAGCACAAGTACAGCAGAGCAGGTGAGGGTAGATGCTATGGCACAAGCAAAACAATCCCAGAGTTGACCCTCTCTCTACTTCTAGTGTCTATGAGCACGCGAGCCTCTTCGCCTCAGTTGTCTTCGTCGGACGAGCCGCTCTGGTTGAAAAACGACGACAGCCGCATGGGCGATGGCGAGCGCTCGCGGTCCTTCGATTTCTTCTTCTTCTTGGACTTGTGCTTGTGCTTCTTGCGCGACGACGACTTCGAATCGCTCTCCTTCTCCGAGTCGGACGCACCACCAGGCTCGGACTCCGACGACGAGCTGCGGCGGCGCTTTCGACTTTTCCTATGGGCATCAGAGTCGCACACGCAAGCATGGCATCAGTACTCTGAAATTGGGGGTAAAATAGGATGGCTGTCACAATGAAGGCGCAAGACACGCAACGCACCTCTTCTTTCGGCTGCTGCTCTTCTTCTTGGATCGTCTTCGGTCGTCCTCGCTATCGCTATCGCTCTCCGACGATGAATGCGAGCGCTTCTTCTTTTTCTTCGAGCCGCTTCTTCTTGCCAACGCCTGTGGACGTACGTGACAATAAGCAACAGAGGTGAGCAAAAATGAATGGGCATGCGTTTAACTTTGAAGCATGAGCATGAGTATGTTTAAAAGCCACACGCAAAATCGTACCTTTTCTCGCGCCGCATCCAGCTTCTTTCGGTACTCGACCATTTCTTTCTCCTCGTTACCGCTGAACAAGTCGAGCTTGTCAGCGTTCTCTTTCTTGTACTGCTCCCAGGTCGGGCGGTTCGGGTCGCTGATGCGATCGGCGATCGTGCGCTCCTCCTTGCCCGTCACCATGCGCATGAACGCATCCATGGTCGCAGACTGCGCTGGCGGCTTCTTCGCTGCACCCGAGCCTGAGCTGCTCACCTGCGGCGGAGCCGGTGCCTAATCATGCAGACAGCAAGACAGAACAACACGTAAAGAGAGATTTGTATGGTCGTCCTCCTTTCTTCATTTGAGCTGTTCAGCTGTTAAACACAAGCAAGGCAAAACGCACCGGCCCTGCGCCGACGCGGATCGCGCGCTGGCGCTCGAAGCGGTCGTCGTCGATCTGGCGGTCCAGCACCTGGCCGTAGTTGACGCCCGAGGACTTCTTGAGCCCGAAGTCCTCGTCCTTGCTGCGCGCCTTGCGGGACATCTCGTTTGGTCTTGGTGTGTGCAAATGCGCTCTTGGTCGCTTTGTGCGCGTGCACGCGCACTTTGAGCATTTACTAACATACGCGTGAATATAAAATTTTGCGGATTTAATCACAAAATAGTATTTTATGTGTCAGACGGATTTAAGAAGAGCCAAGAAGAGGACCGCCGCGAAATTCTAATGATTTCAATGCTCGACAAGACAGAAATTGAATTCGAGTGGCGCTATACTTCATATACTCCTTGTATATTTTCTCGACGTGTTTCTAATTGGTTTCACTGCAATAACTCCAAAATATTGGAATCTCGTGGCAGTCATCCAAAATAGATTTCACTATCACCTCTGAAAACAGGTAAGAGGTCAAATCTTGTTTTCAGAGGTGGGATGTCCAAATGCTGCATGTATAGCGCCAAAACGTGTATAGCTTAGTATACTCTTTTGTCACCTGCTTTTGTCAAACTCGACATGTTTTTATCTAGATCTGGAAATCAATCGATTCATCGCCAATTCTAATGCTTCAAGCAGCCTCCCTATACAATAATTGGAAAGTGCTTTCAGTATCCGAAAGAAAGCAAGGAGCTTTCTTCACGAAAAAAGGGGGAACTCGCAATAACCAAAAAACAGCACAGAACAACAGCAAGACGACACCATGGTAAGATACGATATCCCGATGCTTCTTCTCTCTATGTGTGGGTGTGTCTGCGATGGCATGCGCAGCACGCACAACCCGTAAGGTTGACGCCATGCTTGCACTGACCTTGCGGCGTAATTGCTCTCCCCTCTCTTCCCTTCTCTCTGTCGCTCACTCGCTAGGATCTCACCAACCTCCCACTTGTCCGCGCGCCGCCTGATGCGCTCCGCCACGGCTTCTACAGCGCCAGTGAAGACGCACGACCGGTACACGAGGTGCAGCGCCTGCAGACTATTGTAAGTGGGCGAACGCTACTGAATAGTTGGAGCTCTATAGGCGACAGCACGAGTTCAATGGCGCTTTTGACGCTGAAAGGTGCACAATTGGATCTTTGGATCTAACTACGCTATCATTTTCTCTCTGTGTATCAACAGCACCGCAGCACCAACTGGGAGCTGAAGATGGCGACGGTCGAGCAGGTGTACGGAAAAGCCGCGGCGATGCGTCTGCGCACTGAAAAGGCTGTCATGGAGCAGTTTGGCGTACGTACTGTGTTCTCTATTATGTGGTTCCGGACGTGCTGCTGGATGCCGAGATCTAATGTGTCGCTGTACTCTTTTTCTCTCATGTATTTCTTCTATAGCGCCTCCCTGGTCTCCCGAGTTCGCACGCTGGCCTGGACACGCTCACTGGCGCTGACCAAGACATTGAATTCGCGGACTTCCTCAACGGTAGGTCAGCGTACCCAGGTCATCAGAACCCGTGCAATGGCTTGCCTCTAATGATCGTGTGTCTTTGACTATCATGCAGACCCAAACCAGCACCCAGAGCACACATTCCGAGTCCACGAGGCCATGGAAGTCAAGTTGAGCATTTTTTAAACAGCGCCATTTGGAGCACACACCCGTTCGCGATGTACCAGTGTGAAGCGATGACAAGCGCTGCACGTACACAAGGAGAGAGAAGACTGTGAGCAGGGCCCCACAACCAACAGCAGATTGCTAGGATCCGTTCAACATCTCTTGCGAAATAAGAAGAAAAAAATATAAACAAGATGAACAGCTCCAGATGAGTTTCCTCATGAGATCCTATGCTTGCCAGATGACCAGCCAACAAGATGAACTCCTCCAGATGAGTTTCCTCATGAGATCCATATTAGAATGCAGTAGACCAGCAGAAATGAGCTGCCATCCATGCTGCTGTCCGCGCTGTGGTCATGTCCTGAAATTGTTTCATCCATGTCCTGGAATACCTATATCCTATGTTACTATATTTTTTGTATAAAACCTTCGTATTTTTTATTTTAGGGCACTATCCTATATTAATGCTCCTCTAATAAAGTTGCAACGGTACAGACACCTCCGCCTTACTGCTGTTGCAGTCACAAAAGCAGATCCGCGCCGAAATGGCAATGGCAAGGCCGGATGAGCCGTTGCCGCGCGTGCGTGTGCGCTGGACGGGGGTCCGCAGAATGGATGCTAGTGATTCGTTCCTGCAGAAGATCGAAGCGAAACATCCTGCTGGCCATGTGAACAATGCGCTGCGAGCCGCGTCTTCTGGAGGGTTCAACAGCTTCAACACCGCAACTGCGAAACCCGCGACTTCCGCACTGGCAGTCAACAAGCTCTTCTTTATGGAGCGAGAGTACAGTCACACGCCGTACATCATGCGCGTCGTGAACAACTGCGTTGCGTTCCTGCACCGCGGGACGCACATCATCGAGCGCAGCTTCGTGTTCCCAGATCGCGTGCTCGATGCCGTGATGACGCATTTCGAGGCTGCTTCGCCGCGAACAGTCTCGGATGACGTTAGACTCCCAGCAGTCCCACTACATGCGCATGGCACAGACTCGTCGTCTCACAAAGCGCGTACCAAGAAATGCACGCGCGGGAAAGGGCTGGAGCTGCATCCAGAGCCGCATTTGTGCGTGCTTGTGCGCTCGGACTGCGTCAACATCTACACGCCGAGTGGTGAAGTCTACGAAGCTGCGTTGCCCTTCCAGGCGAACCGTCTTTTTGCGATGGAATCTGGATTACTGCTGCAGCGAAGTCCAGCGGCGCAGCCATCATCGTCATCATCACAGCTCTCGCAAAAGAGCAATGACACACCCAACAACTCGTCGCTGTACATCGACAAGGAGCTCGCTTCACGACCGCGTTTCTTCACGCTAGCGCATCCGCTGGACGAGGTGAAGCCCGTTGCGCTCGCCCCTAAAGATGAAGCTTCAAAGCTGGTAAGTGCAGCGCGTTCGACTCAGAGTCGTGTGTCGACACCACCATCGACATTTCTGAGCGACCCTGCGCTCGAGATCGTGGCTTTCAGTACGGCAAAGGCGCTCCTCATTTGCTTCCACTCTCAAGATCGACAGTTTTGCGTCTACGAGTTCCGATTATTCCCAGTGACTCGCTCGCAACTCGTCACGTCTGTGAAAGTGGTGGACTCTGCAACGTGGCAAAAGCATCGAGAAAAGGAGATCGACCGTGACGAGGACGATAAAGTTGCGATTGTGCCTGATTGGATGGCGACGCCAGTATGGACGTTCTCGGTTATGAAGCACACACCTACTGTGAACCTGATGTCGTCGCCTTCGTCATGCAATCCTTCTTCAAAGGCTGCGTTTCTCGCAACCGATTTGGATCTCACGCCGTTATTGTGCATGGTGGACAAGCAGACTGGTGTTTTGATCCTGAAACGAATCGATGAGTTTTCAAGCCGACCAGCCAGCAATAATGCGGAAGCTGATCCAGAAAATGCCGAGAGCTTGAAGACAATTCGATGTCGTGACGCGTTCCCAATTCCAACGGATTCGAAGAACTCGGATCTTACAAGCGACGCCCCCACGGACATTGTCGTTCTCCAAGACGACGGAAAGCTGCTATTGCATCGAGGAGAGTATCGAATTTGCGAGCTTTTACCTCCGAGCACGGACAACTCAAGCGCGAAAAGCTCTTGGCCATCAACAGTCGAAATCAGGATGACCAATGATGCTTCGTGCTTTGAAGTTTGCGGGCACGAGCTGGCGGAGTCCCCAGATCTGGTAAACAGATGTGAGCATCCACTTCACGTTGGTTTTTCGCCACTTTTGGAAAGAGCATTCGCTGTCCTCCAGAATGTGCTTCCCGCAACCGTCTTCCTCGGCTTAAAAGCAGACGTCGTTGCCCAGCACCAGCAACTTGAAGCAAAGACCGATGAAGTCTCTGAGTCCGCTGTCGATACCAAGAATGACAGCAATAGCACAAACGCAAATGAATGGGAGGTCTTCTGCGATATTATCACAGCTCTTCTTGATATAGAGAATCAATCACGCGAATCTCACGGAACGGGAAGCGAAATGGAAGTGGTGGCATTGCAGGCGAAAGCCGGAACAGCATTCGACAAACTACTCCGATCGAGTTTCCATCAGGCATACCAAGCTGAAAATGCGATGATGTTCATGCAAATGGATACTTCTTCAGTACAAGCGAACCTGAAGGCGCCAACGCCTTCCAACTCACAGGCGGCATCTACAACACGCAAGTCTTCATCACCAGCGCTGCAATCTCACACAACGGAGATATTTGCGGGGCTGCACTTGCTGTATGAAGACCTCAAGCTCTCGGTGACTTCGTCTCAGTTTCGCCAGCAATTGGCGGATTTGCTGCTGAAAGTGTCAGCGTTGCTTGGTCTTGAAGCGTACAGTGCTTACTATCGACAAGAAACTGGCAACGCTTCACGATCTACTACTACTTCAGCATCATCAACAGCAGCAAGCAAATTGACTCTGTTTCCAGACTGGGAGAACGCTTCTGTGCCAGATATCGTTGGATGGATCCACATGAAGATTCGAAGTTCCAGTCGCTCGAGTCCAACAGATGCAACGTTTCCAATGCTGCCAAGCGGGATTACCCTGAGCGAAGTCATCGAAAATCGCGAGCCAGGATTGAGCACACCGCTCTGGCGCACCATCGCGGTCTGCCATATTTACGAGCTTGTGACGAAAGCGCCAGGTGCACTGGCCAGTGAAGAAGCCAAAGAGCAAGACCACTCGGAGAGAGAAAACGGAGCAGCGCTGATGGCTTTCCTGACTCAGAATCCGTATGGAGTACGACTATCCCTCCAGGATTTACCATTTGGAATCCAATTCCCAATCGTCGAGGCGATCAGCAAGTTCAGACATGCGCCGCCGCCGTTCATCACAGAAGTTATCTGTCACTTCATCGGCAGAGAAGATCTTGCGGGGGTGATTTTCAGTCGTGTCAGCAACTCCCAGTCTTCTGAGCACGCGTATGGTCAGCAAGGCAACCACGCGATAAAAGAATCAGCCGAGTTATACCAGCGAAATGAAAGCCAGCAGCCCCATGAAGTGAGTGACGGGCTTGAGGAGATCATACAGCGCAACCAGCCGCTGTTCCCATCTGACCAGCGGATGAAGGAAGTTGCACGCTTGATCCGCTCGAACCGCCCGCTGTGCTTGAAATTAGAGAAGACCTCGGACACATCTGACCAGGATTTTGTGCTACAGCAGCAAGCTCGCCTCTTGTTGCTCTGCAAGCGCTCCATGTCACTACCAATCGCACGCGGAATGGTCACGTTGGGAAGCTTTGACATGAACATGGCACAGAATCATGCGTGGCAACTACGCGTTCCTGAGCTGCCGCTTGCCGGTCGAACACCGCCTACAAATGCGATTGTGCAGCTAGACGTGTCTGGGTACGCGAAAGAGCTGACGTTTTGGCCGCAGTTCCACAATGGATGCGCTGCTGGTCTCCGACTTCCTTCACGTGACTTATCGAATGTCGTAAATCGGTACTGGATCAAATATCATCGTCCGTCAGTGACAGAGCATCAAGCGCGGGCTGCGGGAAGAAATAATCCGCAAGCGTCTTCGCCTGAGGCGACCAAGCGAAGTCTGGAGGAAGCCTATGCCGCCCACGCTGGGCTCCTGCTCGGGCTTGGGCTACGAGGGCACTTGAAATGCCTCTCGATGGCTGACGTGTACAACTATTTATCGCTATCCAACGAGTTCGTCACAGTCGCGATTCTCCTGGGAATGGCGACAACAGCGGCTCATTGTAGACATCGGCGGAAAACCCAATCTGAAGAGCTCAAGAAGACAGGCTTGAGCCGCAATTCCGTTGGTTTGTCTCCAGGTACTTCCTCTCCGGAATCAAGTGACGATCCTGGGATTGCAGATGTAGCACTTGAAGACGACGTGTTTCTTTCGGGGTCAACGTCGAAAGCTCCACTCGTTGGCTCGGGGCTCGAACTAACTCTCGAGCGATCAGTGTCCAAGATGCTCTGTCTGCACATCCCCTCGCTGCTTCCGCCACCGTTTGCTGAGTTTTCAGTGCCAGCGTCGACGCAAACTGCAGCTCTTCTGGGGCTTGGCATTCTGTATCAGGCAACAGGGCATCGCCTTATGACAGAGCTGCTTCTCACCGAAATTGCTCGATCCCCGTCATCAACTCAGTTTGTCAGCAGCAACAGCAATTCGGGGCTGTCCACTGCCTCATTTGATCAGCTTGAAGGGTATGCGCTGGCAGCTGGACTGGCGCTGGGTCTGGTTGTGCTTGGACGTGGTCAGGCAAAGTGTGGCGACCCTGGACTCGCAGACATGAAACTCGAAGAGAAACTGTACAAGTACATTGTCGGTGGTGCGCAGCAGTTTGGCGATGTGAATGCAGCTGGTGGGTGCCTCTATCGAGGACGCAAGTGGAATACATTTGGTACGAGCAGCAATCTTTCTGGCGCTGGTGATGGTGGCAATGGATCGTCGAACGGTGGCTCCGATTCAGGTCGAGAGTCGAAGAGCCATCAAGATCGCGGTTTGAGAGGCGAGCATGTCAACATCGGCGTTACAGCATGTGGAAGTGCGCTGGCGCTGGCGTTCATGTACATGCAAACAGAGAACAAGTCGATTGCGGCCCAGCTGGCGGTTCCAGATACGCTGATTTTGCTGGATTACGTACGCCCGGACATTCTATTGGTGCGCACACTGGCAAAGAATTTGGTTATGTGGGACTCCATCGTCCCCACCCCCGAATGGGTTGAAGACACACAGGTTCCGACGCAGCTCATGAATGCATACAAAGCCCTACAGAGCGACTCCCAAGCAGTCGACAGAGATTTGAAAATTTCTGGGTCGTCCTCTGTGCACTCTGATGCGCAGTCGATTTGTGAAGCGTATGCGAATGTGATCGCTGGCGCGTGTTTCAGTGTGGGCTTCTGCTTCGCCGGCACAGGAGACGATCGCGCGCGCAGGACGCTGAGAAAATACCTTGTTCACTTCCGAGATATGCGATCCAAGGCAGCTTCAGGAATCATGGTAGGACGTGGTAACGTCATCGCTGCCGCGACGGAGCGTGTCACGATTGAGCGGTGTCTAGCTGTGTGTGCCCAGGCGCTTGCTTTGGTCGATGCAGGCACCGGAAACATTGAGACGTTGACGCTTTTACGATCCATCAATCTGAGGCAGCGCGTGGACTCGGAACTGACATACGGTAACCACATGGCGCTGAGCACTGCGATCGGGCTGCTCTTCATCGGTGGCGGTCGAGCTACTGTGTCTCGATCGAAGGAGGCAATCGCGGCGCTGGTGATCTCGCTGTTCCCGATGTACCCAATGAACACTGCGGACAACAAGTACCACCTGCAAGCATTCCGCCACTTGTACGTGCTTGCAGTTGACACATCGAGACTCTTGGAGACGATTGATGTGAATTCCGGAGCCAACTGCTCCGTTCCAGTGCGTCTGGAGCTTCGCCGATTCGAGTTAAGAACAAGTGAAGCGAAGGAGAACAGCAAGTGGCAAACGCTGCAGTCGCCCTGCTTGCTTCCAGATCTGAGCTCCATCAAGCGCATTTTGATCTCAAGCAGCGAGTATTACCCTGTGGAGATCCTCATGTCCTCGAAAAAGAAACAAAAGTCCGAAAAGAGTGCAGTGAAGCAGCAACCTGCTGTGACAGCAAACGCGCTCCGACTCGAGCTACTTCGTAGCAGAAACATGATTTTACTCAAGCGAACCAAACAAAACAGTGAGCGCGCAGAGGGGCTTTCGGGAACTTCGAATGAGCTGAGCGCGTTGCTGAGTCATGCTCCAAGTGATCGCCACGTGAGCGACAAAGACGACCAACTTTTGGCGGCTTTCGAATCGTATTTCTTGCGTCACAAGTCACCAGATCTTCCGGATCAGTGTTCTCAAGACAGCTCTGATTGTATCTTTTCCAGCAATTCGTTTCCCATTTGGTGGCAAACGCAATGCCAGCAGCTTTTGGCGCACCATGTGCGAGAAGAGGCGTCGAGTTTCCTGCCGATCTACCTGAACTCTCTTCATGCGCTTTTCCGATTGCAGCACCTCCCCTTCCAGACGTCGTCATGGGCAGGACTGCGCAACCTGAAGATGTACATCGGCTATTGTGAGGGGGAATCAAAAAGAAGTAGACACTCTCGTCTCGAGCCGAATCCGTCGTTTGGTGGTGAGCACAGCCACTCTACCAAGGACGACTTTATTGTCTGGCTGAAACACCAGACCGAAGAAGCGCTGAAGGCTTTGTGGGAAAAGTGCGCCATTCCGATCTCAACTCACTCAGATGTGCAAGCCCAGGTCTTTAAGGCGCGAGCAGAAAGTGGCGACGAGGGAAAGCAGAATGGCGTGGAAGAGGAGGAAGCACAATTTGTCATGAACGCTCTGGTGAGCTACTTTGCTGCACCATCGACCAGGATGGCGAATTCCCCAGAGTTGTGGAAGTCCGCATTCCAGCACCATGTGACAACAACAGCAGACCAACAACAGCAGCAGATTTTCAAGCTCGACGAGTTCCTGTTGACGCCTCCGCAGCAGCAAGGAGAGCAGAACATCGTAACGCAAGACGAGAAAACGTTCTGGTTGCAACTGGTGTCGTTCTTTTTATTTGGCGTTTAAGACGAGGAAGAGACTCTGAGGGTACCTTTACTTCTTATTCTGTTTGGTTTGTGCGCTCTTCGTCTACTTTGTTGTTGATGATGAAGTTTCTTTTTGTTTGTGTGGATGCAGATATTTTTTAATGTTTTGTGCCCCCATGAAACATGCAAATCGGACTCGGATCCTCCACCTGATTGATGCCTCCAAGAGGTTGGTCTTGGCGTCTTTTTGTTTGCTTGTTTGTGTGTGTTTGCATCGCCTTCTTGATGGAGCTTTTGGTGTTTTCTTGTGGAGCCATGTTGCTTTTGTTCGCTACTAAATATTTTCTTTTGTGTGTTGGTTGTCCCCTCAACCAGTTTCCCACTTTCACTACTCGTCCTATCATCTGCTGTTGGTTTGCGCTTCCTTCTCTCTCTTGCATGCTCTTTGTTTTCTTTTTTGCATGTGCATCATCTTTTTTTGTGCTTCTTGCTTTCGTCTTTTTTTCTTTTGGAAGCCTTCGAGAGAGAGAGAGAAGCCAACTCAGTTCAGTTTTGCAAATGTGATTTTCATTTTACGTCTCTTGCGCGGAGAGGAGATGGGGGCCGGAGCAGGCGCGGGTGGGACCACCGCTCGCTGGGCAACTGGCACTGGCTGCTGTTGTTGCTGTGGTGGCTGTTGCTTGTCTTGCGCAGCCTTCAGCGGCGACGTAGATGGCGTCCCAGGTGCAGAGCCATTCATCGCCAACGGCTTCTTGCCGATCGGAGTTCCAGTCACAGACGATGTACCCTCGCGCTCACGCTTACCTGGAATCACGAACTGGGGTGACGCACCAACCACTGCTACGTTCTCTTTCTTCGCCTTCACGGGTGTCGACAAATCCGATTTCTCCATCAGAGGCGCGGTCGTCGTCGAAGACGAAGTAGAAGACTCACTCCCATCTGCTGCTGGATTTGGACTCTGGCTTCCCGGAGGTGCAGCAACATCTTTCTCTCCGTTGACGGTTTTGGCGGTGGTGGCAGACTTCTTGAGATCATCCGCCGGGCTCGAGTCTTCCGTGGCGCTCGCATTATCTTCTTCGCAGGTGCCATCCGTGTCTTGCGACTGGGTGTCCTTTGCCGACACGTCTTCGCCCGACGACGTGCCAGTCGCGACCGCACCACTCGCAGCGTCTTCAGCCGCTTTCTCCTCCTCTTTTTTCTTCTTCATGAACTCACGGCGGGCGTTGCGAGCCACTTGGCGACCGCCCATGTCTTCAAACACGCACTCAGGCAGGTTCTTCCACACGACCGGCGTGATCTTCACGTCCATCGTCGACGTACGCTTGTTCCAGCGGTAGAGATCGTTGTGCTTGAAATAGTCAACCGAGTTGTCGATGCTCACTTCGCGACCGCGCAACTGACGACGATCGATATCGAAGCCTACAAAGAAGCACACACCAAACTTTGTCGGCTTGGCTGCAGCTTGATCTTGCACATCTTGGGTAGCACCGCCGTTGCTGCTCGAGGCTTGGGTCTCCACGAAGCTCAGCGGGTACTTCTTCGTGAACGTCCGGATGCGGCACAGCTGCGGGATGTACGCGAGGCTCTCGACCAACTTGCGGATGCGCGACTCGCAGAAGCCGCACCACGCTTGCTCTTCGTCTTCGGATTCCGCGTACACATCCACCGCGAGGTAGTGTTGATGCACTGCAAAAAAATCCGAGGGTTCAAAAAGCGGACTCCAGTCCACGCCTCCTTTATTTAAAATATCTTGCACTATGCCAAGCGCTCGCTTAAACTCGTCCTTCATCACCGCAAGCGTGTGCGTCGACACGTTGAAGGAGGAGTTCATGGACGGGTACGCGGGCGTCAGGATCGGCATCACCTGGTATCTGCTCAGTAAAAAAATAGCAACAACACATGAGCGTGAGTATGAGCGCACCATGTACTACGAAAAATGTAATACGTCAAGTTGTACCTGTTGTTGCCCGAGTTGGCGTTCCAGATCTCCAGACCAAGCTTCGCGTCATGCGTCTTGCAGAGCTGCATAGTCAAGCACACATACAAACACAAGTCAGCACCCATGTTTCGCAATACCAAATAACTCCAGCAGGTCATACCTGAATCGCGAGCGGCCACTTCCAGTTCGCGAGCACCATGAAGAAGCGCAGCAGCAGCGTCGATGGTGCGGCAGTCGGGTACAGCTGGTTGATGAAGCAGACCAGAATACACCAGTTGACACCACCCAGGTACCCCATCTTGTTCGAGTAGAGGCCGCGGCGCTTCGCCCAACGACGCACAATGCGCAGCACGCTGATGAAGCTCTCACGGTTCGGTGTCAGCTACATAGATAAGCAGCAAAAGGATGAATGTGAGTCGCCAACACCTTCACTTGTGCACAAACACAATTCCTCCAAAAGGACGTACCTTGATCATGAGCTCCGTCACACGCGGGCCGTTGAGCGACTTCTCAGTCGCCGTATCGACGCCCATGAGCACCGCGTCTTCGAGGATGTTGAGGTTGTCGGGGATCGTGTTGCGCGGCAGAATCGCGATCTGCAGATCGATGTTGATCTCTTCGTAGTCGAACGTGATGATCGGCACGATCGCGCCTTCGATGGACACGAGGTTCGACACTTTTGGGTGCTTGAGGAAGATCTCCTTGAGCGACGAGAAGAAGTCGTCGCGCGAGATGTGGCGCGGCGCGACGCAGATCGTATCGATATCTGCGCCAGGCTCGTTCACACCCAAGCGGTACGAACCAGACACGAGGATCTGCCCACCGGCATCTGCTGCGATCTCTTCAGGGACACCTTTCTGCACGCACACCTGTACAGCCGCATCGCGATGAACAAATTCCACGTATCCAAAATTAGCTTCTAATCGATTCTCTCACATGAAGACACACACATCTCCTTTCTTACCTGCTTGACCCACTCGCGGAAGATCGAGCGCAGCTCGGCGAGGATCATGGAACGGCGCGTGATGTTCTCGTCGCACTCGGTGGGGAAGTGCTCGTCCATGAACTTCTGCAGCTTGTCCGACTGCTCGATGTCCTTGGGCTCGGGCGGCGTCGTGCGGATCGCCTTGTATGCCTGCTCCAGCACGTGCGCCGCGACCGTGAATGTCACGCTCTGCATGTTGTTGGTGCTGCTTGTGGTTAGTGGCTGGTAGGTGATGATGGCGGGCGGACTCGCTTCCTCACGGCGGCGCGCTCTTCTCTCTGGCGGTGGGGGTGGCGGACCTATCGAACGGACGCACAGAGACGAATCGAGCGGGCGGACGGTCGCGTTGGCAGCGTTCCTTTCCGGAAGTTCTTCCGCGTCTTCTGGACTGACTTCACTTGGGTCACCTACTTCCAGTGAGTTTGGTTGAGTTGTGCGCTTGCCCCTTTGTGACGAATTATGTACTGCTCTTTCTGTTGTTGTTGTTCGGTCGGGGAATATATTTTAAATGACCGTCAGAGAACGACAAAATGGAAAGTTGGAGCTACACTTCTACACACAGTGTCTACTAGATATATGTGCTAACCTTTTCAGTGCTCAATTTTTGATTTGTGGTTTTGCTTTACTTATTTGTCGCACTGATTTCGCTTGAAGGACATTTTGGAGACTATATTTAGATGTAGCAAAATGACCTCGCTTTTTCTTTCTTCTTTTTTCCGATTCTCTGACATGTGGCGGTATTTTACGCAAGTAGTACTTTAATATCGCTATTAGTGGCTCCCTGAGGTTGTAAAACACACACAAACACACGTCGCATGCTTTTTGTTTGCTCGTGTGCGTTTGGATGGTGGCATGAAAACCGGCACAATCCTAATTCAAGTGGAGGACGAGACGAGCGGCCATGTTCGCGCATTTCAAGCGCGAGAGCCTGCGGAAGCTGCGCATGGCGGAGGACAAGAGCCCAAAAGGAAGCATCGACGAGCCCATCATCGACCTCATCCGTCTCATCAATGACCACCCAAACTACGTGCGTTGCGTTGTCTTTCACCTTGTAGCTGCTGGTGTTGTTGATGGATGGATTGTCGATACTCACTGGTGTTTATCATTGTATATTTGCAGGTGACAAGCAGCTCGTGCTCGGGACGCATCGCAGTCTTCTGTGGCGTACCTGCCACCAATGCGAGTAGTAGCAGTGATGCTGCTGCTGTTGACGTCTCCGCTGCCAGCGAAGAGCGCGAGGAGTCAGTGAACCTGATCACGAAGGGCGGTAAGTGGCTCTTGGCGGAGCACGCGATCATCACGATGGAGCAGCTGTCGAATGCATTGCGCTCTCCAGACGCAGTATCAACAAACAGCAACATGGTACGTCGTATGTGTTCATACTGGCAAATGCCATTTGCGAATCTACAATCTAATGCTGCGTTGCTGCTGCTGCTGCTGCTCTCTGCCTCTCTCGTTGTCGTATAGCTGATCTTCAAGCACGAACCGTTCATCATGCACGTCGTTTGCCGCGATCTTGACGCTGCGAAGGAGCTGCTGCAGTGGGGCATCGCGTGCGGATTCCGTGAGTCGGGCGTCGTGCTCGGCAACAAGAAGGTCATGTGCGCGATCCGAACGACCGCGAACGGACTGGAGATCCCAATCGCGCACACTGCGAAGGAGCTGCTCGTGAGCGACCACTACCTCAAGTGGATCGTCCAGATCGCGAATGAGAAGTTTGTAGCAAACAAGAGGAAAACCGACCAGCTGCTCGAAGCGTTCAAGGCGAAATTCGGTCCACAGAGCGCTTTGCATGCTCCTGCTGTTCCAGCTGCGAACGGTATCCCAACAGTCACGTCGGTGGCGTTCGAGCAGTACAAGGAGCTCAAGTGCGACGCGATCAAGCGTGTGGGCCACACCAGCGTCAAGTACGGGGACAACAAGATCGTCGTGTTTGGCGGACAGGGCATCACTGCCGCTGGTACCACATCTCGCCTCGCTTCTCTCAAGATCCTCGCAGTCACGGAGGACGATTCGCTCCAGGTAGTCTATGAAGATGGGGATGCAACCGCCGTTGCAAATGCGCCAAGCGCGAGAATGCAGCACACGGCTGTGGTGGTGAAGAACGAGATGACCGTGTTTGGCGGCCGCGCGGGACCGACAAAGCCGTTCAACGATGTCTTTGCGTTCAATTTGGATACAAAAGCGTGGTCGCGAGTGGAGACTATCGGCGAGGCGCCGTCGCCACGATACAAACACTCGAGCTGTGTGGGTAAGCAAGCGAACGGCTTTCTGTATTGTCTGATTGGTTCTATTGGAGATTGTCTTCCAGAAGCTCACACACGTGTTTGTTTGTCTGTGTGTTTATTGTCAGTTGGCTCGACGATGTACGTCTACGGGGGTCGCGATGCGATCAATGTGTTTGGCGACCTCTTTGCGCTCGACATGACCCAGAGCCCTCCGCAATGGCGACAGATCGAAAACTCGTTCTCGTTCCCTCGCTTTGATCACGTGAGCGCCGTGGTGGAGAAGACGAAGCTGCTCTTCTGGGGCGGCATGCCGTCATCCCGTGGCGCTGAGAACGACGATGAGGACGCTAGCACCGTCACCACAAGCGCCATCGATGCTCAAATTACAAGCGAGAAGGACCAGGCGTTCTGCTTTTTATACGATACGATCGCAAACAAGTGGGAGCGCAGAACCATCGGCAACACCCGAGAAGGACCGGAAGCCAGTCTGATCGCCGGCAACGCGTGCGAAGTGAGCGATTATCACGTCGTGATCTCGGGCGGGATGACGTCGTCGTCGCTTGTGAACGGCGACAATGCGACGCAGAAGCTCTTTGTACTGGACGCCAAGACGATGCAGTGGATGCGTCTGGGCCAGGTGAAGCACGCGAATGCGGCGTTTGCGTACCACACGTGCACGTGGATGGCGCAGAACAGCAGTCTGTACATTCTGGGCGGCGGCTTCCAGTGCTTTGGCTTTGGCCAGTTCTATTCGTCCGCGTACCAGTGCGAGGTCACACTGACCAAGACGTCGGTACCTGCTGCTCCTGCTGCTGCTGTGGCAAGCCCAGCTACCCCATTAACTACTGCTACTATTAATGCTGATGTGGCAAGCGCTGCTCCAAGCCCATCGTCTCAATCTCAATCGCTGCCTGCATCCGACAAACCTCTCGGCGTGCTCGCTGCGAAACTGGACGTGAAGAAGATCAAGACACTGCTTGAAAAGAACGGCGTCTACGACAAGTCCCGCCGCGTGCACGTGGTCCAACTTGAAGTTCAAGATGGTGGCGGCTCGGCATTCCTGATTCCAGTCACCAGCTCCTTCCAGGACGCCATCCCAAATAATGCAGAGCTGCGCACCTTGAAGATTGTCGTGGACGAAGACGCGTACGCCAACAAGTTTGGCAAGAGTAGCGGCCTGAACCGCAATGAAGTGATCCAGAGCACGATCCTCGCGTTCGCGACCAAACACAACGTCCCATACGCGCTCCAGAAGGCAGTCCCGGACAAGTACGAGTTTGTCGGCGACATTCTGCTCGTGCCGCGCGAGTCGTTCCTGGAGGAGGAGTGGAAGAAGGTGGGCTTCGCGCAGGAGATGTGGGCGAAAGTGTGCGCGTCCACGTCGCCTCCGTTCTCACGTGTGGCGCGCAAGGCGTTCATCGACGCGAGTGAGAAGCGTCAGAGCCACGTGGACCTATTGTATGTGAACCACCAGGCGCTGACCTCACCGAGAGCGCAGCAATCCCCAGGCTGGGTGGAGGTGCGCGAGAACGGCATCGTCTACGGCTGGGACATCACGCGTGTGATGTTCTCCTCGGGCAACGTCACGGAGAAGGCGCGCATGGCGAACATCGGCTGCCGCGACGAAGTGATCGTGGACCTCTTCTGCGGCATCGGCTACTACGTGCTGCCATTCCTCGTGCACGGTGGCGCGTCGTTCGTGCACGCGTGCGAGTGGAACCCGGACTCGGTCGACGCGCTGCGCTTCAACCTGGAACGCAATGGTGTCGCGCACAAGTGCCAGGTGTACTTGGGGGACAACCGCGAGACTGCGCCGAAGCTCGCAGATGTGGCAGACCGCGTGAACCTGGGACTGCTGCCGACGAGCATCAAGGCGTGGCCGCTTGCCGTGCAGGTGCTCAAGCCGCAGGGCGGATGGTTTCACGTGCATGACAACGTGGCCGTGGAGGACCGCGAGGCCTGGGAGCAGCGCCTACTGGTGTCGCTGCGGGAGCTGGCCGAGTCGTTCGGGAAGAAGTGGGTCATCTCGTGCGAGCACGTGGAGAGAGTCAAGTCGTACGCGCCGAAGGTGCACCACCTGGTCGCTGATATCCGCTGTGTGCCTCTTGAATCATAGATTGAGCATTTGATTTACCACGTTAATTTGGGGCATTTGACCTAGATATAGATACATTTCAGGACCACGGGTCCTAATTTTATGTATGAAAATGATGTGTCATTTCTGGCTTTCTTTGACGAAGATTTCGATGAACATCAAATAAAGTCAAGCAAGAAGGATGATGCTGTCGCGCGTGGTAACGGGCAGAGGCGACGAGAAGGCGGCCAAGAACCCGACTGCCGCGTCCACTATCGCCGACATCTGCGACGTCTACACGCAGAGCGATATCGAGGACAAGTGGAAGGAGCTGCTTCACGTCTACGATGTGCGTTCTTGTGGCTGCGAGCTAGCTCTTCTTCGTGGTCTCTGTGTGCAGGATGCGCTTGTCTAAGCATGCGGTTCTAATGTCTTATTATTGCCATGCATTTGACCTGTAGCAACGCCGCAATGACGACAACTTAAGAGAGATCCTGGCGCTGAGTGCGCCGACCAAGCGCGTGAATGACCTGAACGGCTGGCACTTGGAGCGCATGGCCGTGGGCGAGTACGGCGACAGCAAGGGCTCGAACGCAAACGACGTAGCTGTGATCAAGCGCGAGACGCGGCAGATGAAGCAGATCGTGAGCAAAGTACTGGCGAATGGCCGCAGCTTCCAGGCGCGAAGGGATGCTCTCGTGGACGCGATGACCAAGCAGCGCGATGCGCTCACGAAGGAGCTGGACGCGGCGAAGGAGTTTCTGGGTCAGATTCACCTCTCGGGGGTCACGTCGGACCCTGCTGCTATAGGACTGAGCGCTCCTGCGCCAGTCGAGCAGCGCTTGCTAGCGACAGTGAAGGCGCCAGAGGTGTCTGCGAGCGTCGATCTGAGTGCGGCACCGTCTATTTAGTTTTGTGGGAAGAAATATGAGTCAAGGTGCGTGAATGGAGTGAGTAAGCACCGACGTTAGTCAAACAAGAATTGTCCGCGAAATAAGCAAAACAACCAAACACGCTGTATTGTTTATCGCTCTTTTCACTCTTGTCTTGTCTTATCTACAAACACCTACTGTAAAACCAACTTAATTTATTGCAACTGCACACACTGGCCAAGAGTTACAAGGCCAGCCGTTCCCTATTCTCGCTCATCCGTCACAACTCACGATTCTTTCCGCAACCAGCTCGTCAGCGCGTACTCTCTTCGATCTCCTCCACCCCCTCCTGGTCGCTGCTGGTTTGCAAGCGAGTCACCGCCAGACTGTGCGCTCTGCTGCTGCAATCCCAGCAGATGTTGCATGCTTGGAATCGTCTTTTGCTGCGGCGCGCCGCCGGCTGCAGCTCCTCCTCCTCTTCGCTTCGGGTCCTTTGGCAAGAAGAAATTCGTCAGCTTGCCCGTCTCGTCGTAGCCCCTCCGGCACACTGCGTGGTCCGAAGTCTGCACTGGCGGCTCATTCGCCGGCGTCATGTTGTAGGCGCCATACTGATTCGGGTTGTAGCTGCTCCGTGTAAAAGTCGGTCTCGCGGTGGTCACGGGGCGCACGGACACGTCCGAGTACGCATTCGCACGGAAGCCCGTGGACTCGGATCGCGGTGTGAAATTTGCAGACGACGAAGAAGAGTTTGCCAGTGACGGCGCTGCTGCTCCCGACATGGAGGTACCGGAATGGAGAGATGTGGGATCGGTCTTGCGCTTCTTGAGCTCCAGCGGATGCGGCGGCGGCGCATTGTGGTTCCCATTGAACTCCATCGCATAATGACGCTTGTTGCTGCTGTCGAACCCGCCACCACTGCTTTTCAGTTTGCTCTTTCCGTCGCTCTGCTGAGGTTGGTTCTGGAGCATGGCTTTCAAGCGCATCTTGTCCTTCACAACTTTCTGGTACTGGTCGTGGCGGAATTTACCTGGAGAATATTTTTATGTAAGCAATTAGCCACAACGAATGACTTATAGACAATATACATTAACACAATACGAAACGTACATGCTTTCTTGAGCGCCATGATGAGCTCTCGCGGGTTCTGGATCTCCTCTTCCATCGCTTCCGAGTCACACGTGTTCAGGTAGTTGATGATGCTCTGGTTGACCGTCATCTGCCGCGCGGCTTCCGCCTGCCGACTCAGCTCCATCTGATACTTTGCCACTTTGTTCACGAGCACGCTCTTGTTCGTCTCGAGCGCGGAGATGCGCTGCATGAGCCCCTGTTTGTCCATCACAAGCTGCTCGCTTTGGTGCCGCACGCGCTTCATCTCGGCGATGAGGAGGTCGTACTGCTTCTTCTGCCACTGCAGCCGCTCTACGAGCGCACTCACGCGTTCGTTCAGTTTCTGGATATGCGCTAGCTCGGCGGAATTCCCGCCATCGCCCGCGCCGGCTCCTGAACCGCCAGAATGCTGCTGCTGATGGTCTCTGCTCGGACTCGGCGCTTCTCCAGGCACGTCGAAATAGAGATTGATGAGATGCGACTCTGCCGCAAACCGCCGACAGATCGGGCACTGCGTGTTCACCTGCAACGCCTGCAGGATGCACGCGTGGTGGAACACGTGGCCACAGGGGCAGGCGACGAGGTCCTGCCGGAGCTCTTCGAGGCAGATGTGGCACTCCTGGCTTTTCACGCCCGCCAGTGATGCCATCACTTTTTGGTCTTGTAGTCTTGTACGCACACGTGCGCAGCAGCTTATGGATGAGAGAAACTGAGAGAGAGAGAGAGCGCGCACGCTCTGCTTCTTGAATGAGCACACGCGCGGGAGCCCTTCGTCGAGCGGCTTCTTCACCCACAGAAATTCCGCTGATATCGGCGACCAAGAGGAAAGGTAAACGCGCTTTCAGTCGCTTAAATCCCTTCTGGCTTTTTTCAAAAACGATACCCTCCCCAAACGGATATTTGTCCAAAATCTATATTATCGATTTTGAAAGGTATTCATTTTGCCGAAACAAAAAGTAAAAATGTCCTCGAGTCCTATTTTATATACGGCGAGCATACTCACATCAAGTACTGAGAGACTGACGGGTTCTGCCGGTTAATATGCCCTGTCCGGTTATAATACCCAAGCCATATTCTGCGGTACACAAACTGATATAATACCGTGCCCAATAGTATACCGTTCGTTCATGGCATGAGGGCATTTATCAGCCATTCCTTGCCACACTCGAGTGGTTGGCGGCGATTGCGCGAGTGAGCCCACACCATTCACTTTTCATCACGCTCATTCCGCAGCAAGGCCCTCCATCCTTCAAGTTCAGTGCACACCATGGCCCCCAAGCGCGTTTCCAAGACCAACCTCGAGAAGCGGGAAGTCATCGAGTGGATCGAAGGCACCGGAGGTGGGATTCCTACGCGCGCCTTGAAGCACTTCCAAGCGGAACGAGGGTGGAAGGTGTCGGGTGCGCAGATTCGCTACTGGTGGAAGAATCGTGTCGCCATCACGAACTCCCTGGAGCTGCAGCTGCGTGTGGCAGGTGGCGGCAGCCACCCACGGCTCGGCGAGGTCGAAGACGTCTTGTTTGATCAGATCCTGTTCCTGAGAGCGAAGAAGGAAAAGGTGTCGCGTCAGTGGATCCAAGCATCTGTACGCGAGCTCGCTCAAGCAGAGCTGGACGACGAGGACTTCAGCGCATCTGACAAGTGGCTCGCGCGCTTCATGGCTCGCTACGGCCTCTCTCTCCGACGGACGACCAACCTCACCGTATTGAGCGACGACGAGCTCACTGCGCGTGCCGCCCGCTTCCTCGCGTACCTCGCATCCAAGAAGAGCGCGCTCAACCCCAGCAGCAC
>JALBZB010000597.1:0-22674 GCA_038050625.1 Pythium sp. MPC-2022a | reverse complement strand
TGCCAGCACCTTCGCTGCGCGCATCTTGCGGCGGATCGAGCTCGCGATCAAGACGATGACTTTGATGAGCAGGATCGCGTCGATCCCCAACATGAGTAACGGGTCCAACTGGGCGGCGGGTTACTTTGGTGGTCAAGCGCAAGCGCCGAGCTACCCGTACCAACAGCAGCAACAGTCTCAGTACTACGGCCAACAACTGCCAATGTCGGGCGGAGGAGGCTACGGGTACCACCAGCAGTGTCAGCAACAGCAGCAGGGGTTCATGGCCACCAATAATCAGGAGCAGTATCTTGAGGAGATCCCACTGTCGTCGCCGCAGTCGAATTCAAAGCCAAGAGCGGCAGCGCTCTTCGAAGACACCAGCCATTGTCAGCAGCAGCAGTCGTACTTTGACTATGGGGATACGCTGACCAGCAATAACAGCAGCCACCACAGCAGCAGCAATACCAAGGAGCGTATGACCAGCAGTACCCCGCCGCTGCTGACTCGTTATTCCAGAGCTTGCACGGCACCTCCAGTGAAAGCAGTCCAGCGCTGTCGTGACCCGCATCCGTTGATCTCTTTGCGCAGTCTCTGCGTTCAACGACGAGCTCGCATGGTGGAGGCTTCAGCCACTTCCAGGATACGGCAGTTGACCCGTTCGCTTCATCGAGTGCGTCCCTGTCGTTTGCAACAGCTACGCCACCAAAAGCAACTTCGGACAATGGATTCGATCAGCAGTACACCCAACAGCAAGATTCAGGTTCACTGTCGCGATCCACGTCGGGAACCGCGTCGGATTTGTTTGCAAACCCACCTCCGGCGTCCACGCCTTCGTTCGACAGCTTTGAGCAGTAGCAGCAGTAACAACAACAACAGCAGCAGCGCCAGCAGCAGTCGTCCTGCTGCGAGAAAGGAACCGCAGCGAAGCTCGTCCTCGACTGTATCTGATTCGTCTTGCCCGTCTGGAAACCCCAACAATGCCAGCATCAATGGCAGTGGTAACACCAACCGATCCCGTCCATTGTGTCCTCTGCCTCCTGCGCCAGCCGCGTCTATCCCTGACAATTTTAACCGCCCTCGCAATGTGCTCAAGTCGGATTTCACGACCTACGAGTGCAAGACTCTGGAAGCGCTGATCGAGTTGCTGAGCCAGTTCTACCGAACGTTCAGCCCTGAGGATGTGTGGAAGGTGCCGCAGGTGCCGCAGGTTGCCGAGAAGTTTTTTCCCGACGCAGGACCGTCTCTGGCTGCTGATTTTTCACAAGTACCATGTGTACTCGTGCTCGATCGAGATGCCGTGCACTGTCCAGGCTCGTCAGGATGCCAAGGCGCGCCGCGCTGCTGAAGAGGACGACGAAGGTGAGTCAACTGATATTTACAGCAGGAAGAATGTTGATGGAAAACATTATGTGAACTATCAACTTGACTGTTGCATTTTTCTTTCTTTTCAGACAAAACCATCAAGCTCGGTTTGGGCGATTTCATCTTCTACAGTGTGCTTGTCGGTCGTGCTGCGATTTACGACTTCTCGACGTTCGCTGCGACCTTCGTGTGCATTGTGATGGTACGTGTGGCAAAACCGTCAATCGTATGGTTGTTTTGCTCCTGTGTGAGCTGACAAATTTCTCTGTCGGTAGGGTCTCGGAGGCACTTTGTTCTTGCTCGCTGTGCTCCACAAAGCGCTACCAGCGCTGCCGATCTCGATTTTCCTGGTCACGTTCTTCTACTTCTGGACGTGCTACCTGTTTGTGGACTTTTGCGACTTCATGATGGCGCTTCCTGCTGCGGTCTAGTTTTTCCACGGTGGAACGAACTTGAGCGACCTCAACGACAGAAGAGTCCACTTGCTGCTTGCATCCTCCAATAATTTAATTGTGAAGCGACTTCATCGCGTCCAGTAGATTGGAGGTTTTGTCCGCTGGGTTGATCTCGATGGAGATGGAAGAAGGTTACATGTTGATTACTTAAGTTCAGATACACAGCTTCTCTGTGTGGGTGTGGCTGCTATTGTTGCTGCTGACACCATCATCATTTGCCACTATGCGTACGCCGCCGCATCTTCGCTCATGATGTTCAGCACTTGCGTTGTCTGCGTCCAGGGCTGGCAAAACACCGTGACTTGGAACGCCTGCTGCTGCGGTCCGCAGGCGCGCACGCAGCGTCCAGAGCGCGGCATTGGCTCAATCGAGCCGTAGTCCCCATTACTCTCGTCTTTAGAACCAAGCGCGCAGCCTGTGACATGGTAGCGAAAGTTGATGCCGTTCACGATCTGCTGCTCAATGGCGTGGACTTGTTCAAAGCAGATCTTCCTCTGCGCGTTGTTGGTGCTACTGCTGATGATGGCGGAGTGCTCGCGCAGCGCGACCTCCAGCACGCCGAGCGTGGGCTCGCTCGCAATCGCGGTGAGCCACGCGCCGAGCGAATAAGGGAGCTGCTCAGTGTCGTCTGCAGACACAGTTGTAGTGGTGGTAGCGAGTGTCGTCAATGCGATGACTGAGAAGAGACGCATGGCTTGTGGGCGTGAGTGGGTGGGTGGTTGATCGAAGAGCTTGAGCCTTGAGCCTTGAGCCTTGAGTCTTGAGTCTTGAGTCTTGAGTCTTGAGTCTTGTGGTGCGTGGTGCTTTTTAAAAAGTGAGTGGGGCTCTGTCTTCACTTCCATGCACCCATCAGGCGTTATTGGTGTGTTGACACACAGATGAGAAGCAAAACCATGAGCATGTTCGTGTCTATGTGGTTGGTTGCATATCATGTCACAATGTGCGTTCTATTTTCCTGTCAAAATAGATCTGCTTATAAATGATATAGCTTGAAACTTGGCGTCAAAGCTCCAAAATATAATATAGTATAACATTGACAAGTGTATTGATTAGATTAATACCCTTCAAAACAAAGAGTTTAAAATGGAAAAGTGCATGTTGAAGTGAACAATTCGAGTCAAATGTGTTTGTTTGTTTGATCATGTTCGCAGCCTTCCCTCGCAACCGTGCTAACTTGTTCATCACATTGACACATACTTACTTATCATCCTCATTGTATCACAGATACACACACATCAATCTTTTCATAAGCTAGCCTAGCTTATCACTGGGTGCTCTCTTAGCAGTTGAGGGACGCCTCGAGGAGTGACTTGACGTTCGCGTAGCTGAGTCCGACGCTCGTGACCGTCGAGTCCGCGGGCTTGTCCGTGGCGAACCAGAGGAAGTCCGGGTGGTCGTCGTTCGAGTTGCCGACCCACTCGCCGCCGAGAATGTTCTTGCTCGAGTCGAGCTCCAGCAGGTACGTGTACGTGTCGCTCTGGGTGTACGCCGCCGCGCGTCCGTTCTTGACGAGCGGGCCGTCTTCGAGTGCCTCCACCATCCACGTCACCTTGGTCTGCACGTACATGAGCGACTTGGCCTTGCTGTTGAACGGGTACTTGGAGGTCCCGTAGAATTTCTGCGCTCCTTGCTCGATCGACATCTCGATCTGCTGCAGCACTTCGTAGCTGTACACGGGCTGGTTCCAGACCTGCGCACCGCCCGTGACGTCGAGGATGAACGTCTTCTTGAACTTGCCCAGGATGTTGCCCATCGCGATATGCATGTACCCTGGACCGAGGTCGCGGCGGGACGAGTCCGTGTAGCGTCCATATTTGTCCTTTGCTGCGGTGTTGTCGTTGCCGTTAAAGCGCACACCGGTGAACACCGTTGAGAGCGAAGCACCATCGTAGATCTGAGTCAAGAGCGCCTTGATGTCCATCGGCTGGAACGTCACGCCGTTCTTGGTGATTGCGCAGCTGGGTTCGGACTCCAGGATGGAAGCAGGCGTCCAAGCGTGACAGATGCCAAACCAGGTCGGGATGCAGTAGCCCTGGGCCTCACCGGACCGCTTGGAGCACACACTGCCGTCGCCCAGGAATGTGCACTGGTAGTTCGAGTAGCAAGCTGTGCGTGTGCTCTGCGACAGAATGCCCGTCACCTGGGAGACGCTCTTGGTGAACGTTTGGACGTCGAGACCGAACGCTCTCGCGTACTTCTCCGCCGGGCTTGCCTGGTTCTGGTTCCATTGGTAGTTGATGCCGTCGAGGTAGATCGGCCAGTAGCTGCTCGGCCAGGGCATCGTCGGCGCGCTGCCTTTCTTCGCGAGTTTGTTGATGTTCAACTCCATCGAGGTCTTGAAGTACGCCTCGAGCTTTTGCACATCGGTGTTCGAAGTTTCTAGACGGCGCACCGAGGCGAGCACCGTACCGGTCTCGTTCGTGGCGTTCGAGCCACCGATGTGCTCGCTCGCGAACGTGATGGTGCTGTTGTCCGCCTCCGCGGCAACGGATGGAGTAGGAGCCGCAGTAGTAGGGAAAGTACCAGGGAGTACGATGCTGTCCATATCAGCAGAAGACGCGCTCACTGCCGAGTCATCATCGAGATCCCGGTCTTCGCCGCTGGCGTCATCGTCTTGATACGTTCGGTCTTCGTAGACTGTGCTCACCGTTGACGCGAGCTCTCCGCCGAACGCTGGGTGGCTGTGCGTGAGCGACACGGTGTTGCCGCCGACCGAGACGGGGTTATACTCCAACGGAGTACTCTGGACCACCATGAAGAAAGTAGTAGTGGTGGTGGTAATAGAGAGGCACGCCACGAGGGTCGTGAGGTTGATAAACTTCTGCACCGAGAATACCATGTTGTGCGCCTGGGTTAGTCGCTTAGGCAGCTACTAAGTAGTCGGTTGGTCGGGTAGTGCTCGAAGGAGTACAATTTGGATAGTGAGAGCTCCTGAATCAATCACTTGGCGCATGTGCTCACGGACGAAGGCATCCAGACCGAGAGCCCGTTATCATTTTGTGCACCGAGGCAGTCAGGCAGGTACATGCGGTCATGTAAAGGCCCTGTGTGATCATTTTGGGCCCGCCAGTAATAAGGAACTTGGATCTCAGGTTACGTTGTAGCGTGGAGAAACTCAAAGACCACTCAGAGTCGGAGCGCCAGTCGGTCGCGGACAAAAGCAGCTGGGAGCACAATGAATCCATGGTGCGCCCTGATATGTTGCTGCTACCAAACAGTTGCAATAGGAAATGTGTGCAGATGAGCTCCTTCAGCCCTAACCGCACACACCCACGGCTCAAAATTGGTCAATAATGTTTTGTAGCACCAGACAAACGACTCCAAAGCCCTGGCTCAACAGAGAAAGCTAGACACGGGTTCCCAGCTTCTTGGAATTTTCGTTCTTGTCGCCTCCATGGAGAGCCAAGTGCTAAAGCCCGCACATTCACACAATGAGCTGCGCCGTTAGACGCCTCAAATGCAATTGCTATCGACTGGCTATTGCTCGCTCATGTGGGCTTGGGAACTGCCAGCCAAGAAACGTGTCGAGACATTTTTCTTGTTGACGTTTGGTGGAAGTTGTGTGTCGTTGCAGATGAAAGCATTAGGACGCCTTCACGAGCGGATCTCTTGGCAGAGGAGAGCAAATGAAGAAGACGGTGTGTTACTTTTACATCGTTCTTCGGCACATTACCGAGTACATGTCTAGAGCTCATTAACTGTCGATTGGAACCGTGAGCGTTTGAGACCAAGACAACATGGTGGACTGTCGGTCCAAAGCGAACGAAGTGGTTAAGCCGAGTCCTTCACCAGCATCAAGAGCTGTGTAGAATGCTGTACCACCTTTGGCTTACTGTTGATGACTCCGAGCGGATCAACCGCAGAGTTAGAACTCAGTGGTTGATTTCACCAGTTGAATCCGCTCGGGTAGCATTTTAGAACTATTTAATTGAACAGCAGCAATACTGCAGTTGGGCTACGCAATGTAAAAATGCGCTGCTTGTCAGAATGGACACGAACGTGTACGGTTCGTCTCCAAGTCTCCATACGGAATCGCGGCACGATTGATCCAGAACGACACGGCACGGGAAAATTTTGGAGTCGCATGGTGGAAAAGAGAGATAAGGACGATAGACGGCGGCGCTCTGACACTTGCTGCTTCAAAGCAGCCGCACAGTGGCGGCTGAGAAACATTTGTGGACTTCTTTTACGGGGGGGGCACACCACGTACTGGGGATATCTCTTGGGTCGGCTAACTCAGCTTTCGTCAGAGTAAACATTATCAGAGCGAGCCTCATGTCAAGGTCAGTCTCATTTCGCATCACTGGCGGGAAAAAGAGTCAGACATCTCTTCAACTTGCCACTACCTTCTTATTATAAGAAACTGTTTATATACGGTAAAGCGAAATATTGAATCATCTTTGGCATTATTTATATCCTTTTTTTGTACTCTAAAAATGCTTTGTAACAATACCCGTTATTGAGGGCCAACTGAACTGACTCCTTCTGATGATTAACAAGTGACAAAGCAGCAACTCAACGCGGTCCGTAAAGGCCACCGAAAGCGGATCCATCAGCTGGCAGACCCCACCTTTTCCAATCCGCTCCGTACATTACGACACTTCCACCACACAAGACACTAGCCCACATAAAGCACCGGCCACGTGAACACTTTTGACAACACGTCCACAGTACTTGAACCTGTGGACGCGGAATCAATGAACCTGCTGGCTTTGGATCACGCTGCAATCGAAACCGACTTGTTAATCTCTCGAAGGGTCAAGTGACTGGCTGGTTTGGTGTATTTTACACACTCAGACACCATTGGGCTCCTCACTTTCTAATTCACCAAGTCGACGAACATCTCACAGCTCGTTAGCCTCCCACGCACAAGCCAAGCCAAGGCAATCACACACACAATGACACAGATCTGCAAGCCATACTCGCTCTTCGTGGCTGCTGCCGCGCTCGCGCTCTTCACGTCGTCCACGGCACTGAGCTCTGTTGCTGCACAGGAAGACTCTGGTATCGAGCTCGTGAACCTGGATGTTGACATTGTCGGCGCTGTCACTGCCCCCAGCGACGATTTGGTCGGAAGTGAAGCGTCGGTGAGCAATTACACCGGTAACGAGACCGCGACGCCAAGCTCGGATACCACGAAAGAAGCCCGCTCCGCTGATGAACTGGCTCAGAGCGCCAACGAAGCTGCTGTCCCAGCAGAAGAAATCCGCTCCGACGACGCTACTGCTACTGTCAACGAATCTGTCACTGAGAATGGAGACGCTGTGTCAACGGAGGACGTTGCCAATGACGCTGGCGCAGCCACCAGTGATGCTGATGACGACACAACTGGAAGTGAAGCCACTACTATTGCTGCCGTTACAGCTGACGACTCTGTTGGAAGCGAAGCTACTATCCTCGGCGGCGCGACGATCCTCGGTAAATCGCAAGAGCTGGAACTCAATGACGCTGCAGTGTCGGTGCTCGTCGACGCCCTGAGTACGCCAACCAACTACGACCCGACCATCACCACACCAATCTGCGTGCTGCAGATCAACAGCGCGCAGTTCCAGACCGTATCCGGCACGAGCTACCGCTACCAGGTGCTGGGGTGCGCGATCAACTTTGCCGACGAGCTCGGTGCGTGCCGCAACCGCCAGTGCACGCAGGGGCCATACGAAGTTACGATCTACCAGCAGACGTGGACCAATACGCTGCAGGTTTCGTCGATCGCGTTGACCGAATAAGCGCAAGCGTGATGTAAATGTGTGAAGAAGTACCTTCATTGGGAGCGAATGGAAGCTCGCGAGTGTGGGGTACTAACATGTATGTATGGTTTTGAGCTGCTCAAATGGCCAGCAAAGAATCCCAAGTAGCCATCCGAGAGCTCTGTGCTTGTACAAAGTGATGGATCGGAAGAGAAGGAGAGAGAGCTGCGTATTCGTTCGATGTCTTTAGAGTTTTAAAAGAGCGTCGTTGTTAGTGAAGGCCAATCAATCAATGTCGTCGTTGCCGTGAAAGTCAACAATCAACTTTCAGTTCAAACTAACCTAAAATTTATGATTGACCGACCACACAACCCGATTTGGGTTTTTGCCAATATTGGGTGAACACAATCTTTGTTAAATGCGTACTGTTCGAGACACAATATTTTTTACCTGGCATCTAGTGTACTGCAACGTCTCTCCTTCAGTCATTCCGATCAGGAAATCAGTGCAGTCGCGAATCCGCATCCAGAAGAGAAGCAAACGAGAAGGAAAGATGGTCAACGCCGCCGCCGAAGCCAAGAAGAAGTGCGTCTCTCTGCCCTGCTAGGACGTGCATCACTGCTTCCTCCGTTGGTTCTGTTTATGCTGGATCTTTGTGTGCTAATCTTTGCGCCCATGTGTGCGTGCGACGACGTGCAGCGAAGGCAACGAGGCTTTCAAGCACGGCAAGTGGGAGCTCGCCGTGGGAAAGTACTCGGAAGCGATCGCGATCGACGGCACGAACCACGTCTACTACTCTAACAGAAGGTATGAGCGTGTACGAGTGCGTTGTTAGCGCTGTGGGACTGTGTATTGACTCGAATGGGATTGTTTGTTTCTCTGCTTGTGTGTCTGTGTTATTTGTTGCCAGTGCTGCGTACGCCGGTGCCCACAAGTTCCAGGAAGCGGCGGACGATGCGGCCAAGTGCATTGAGATCAACCCAGAATTCGTCAAGGGTAAGTTCTGCAGTGCATATCTATCATAGTCGATCTATTATAGCCGTTTGGCTCACCCAGCTTGTGTTGATATCTCACTCGACAGCTTACCACCGTCACGGTGTCGCTCTCAAGGGCTTGAAGAAGTACGAAGAGGCGCTCGCCACGCTTCGCTTGGGTCAGCGCAAGGACTTCAACAACCGCGACCTGAACAAGCTGATAACCGAGATCGAGCCGCTCCAGGCTCGCGTGGAGGAAGCGCGCCGCTCGGGACTCAACCCAGTGGAGCTGCTCAAGGAGAAGGGAAACGATGCGTTCAAGGCGGCGGCTTTCGAGCAGGCGATTGAATTCTACACGCAGGCGCTCGACTCGACGGACGACCACAACTCGACTGTGGCGCTGTCGTGCTACAACAATCGCGCTGCGTGCAACCAGCAGCTGAGCAACTTCTCGGCTGTGATCCGCGATTGCACGCACGTCTTAGAGTTCGACCCAGAGAACCAGAAGGCGCTGCTGCGTCGCGCGCTGGCGTACGAAGGACTGGAGCGCTACCGCCTCGCCCTGCAGGATGTCCGCACACTCAACTCAATCAACCCAAACATTGAGGTACATGCTCGGTTGACTGGCGCATGCTTGTCTATGTTGCAATATTGTTTATGATGTTCATTTTTACTCATTGCTATGTGCTGTATGGTGTTGACCAGATTGCGAACAAGGCTCAGCACCGTCTAGGCGAATACGTGCGCAAGTTGAAGGAGAACAACTAAGATGTCAGGTAATGCGCCAACCGTCCGTCCGTCTTTGCTGTTGCGACTTTTGTCACCATGAGCTGTCGCTATAGAGAGAGAGACCGAGTGCGAAACCGAGTTGGAGATGATCTAATGGACACTGCCCACTCGCAATACAAGCCTACACATTTGAGTGCGCCAAGAATATTCCCGCCTTCATATCATGTGCTTGTTTGCCTGTTGTTTGCTTCAGATTGCTTCTCAACGCTGACCATTTTTCTTTTTCTGCACGATGTAAGGCAATTTTGTCGGGCTCTTTGTATTCGATACGGATGATTTCGGCACGTAGCTGGAGCGATCATGCCGAAGAAGAATTTCCATCTCGCTTGCAGTGAAAGCCTTGGACGACTGAGACGACAGAGAAACATTGGACAGTATGTCAATCGCATTTGAAGGCTGTGGCCTCGGCTGGACTTGGTTATGCGGTTGAGGAAATGGTTGCTCGTACTTCTGCAGGGTGACGACTGCTGATCTCTTGTCCAAATGTTCAGCCGCGTGATTTTCGACTCCAGTGTGTTCATGAATTCTGATGCCGTTGGCGTTCCCCGGATCATCAAGATTCCGTGCAAAGAACGAGTGGAACGCGCGAAAGCTGCCGCTGCGATGCCAGGAATCGACTTCTTCAAAAGAATCGGCGTGCGTCATAACCATTGGCGCTGGAAAACTCCGGGCTTCTATCTGCTTCAGTGGCAAGGGCGTGAAAAGTGTCGAGTAAGTAAAGTGCGAGGATGAGAAATATGAGAACGATTTACTTAACAATTAGCCTCACCTTCAGCGAATCGAATGGGGTAGGCACGACTGGATGTGAGAGCGAGGAAATTACGTGATCGCGATCGTATGTCGTGTATTGGGGGATGCTGAGCATGAATGGAGCCACATCTCCCTGTTTTGGTGGAGCGATCGAATTGCCAACTCGGGTCGAGGAAGCCATGTTGCCGCTGAGGTGAGTCGAATTGGGGTATCCGCTTGTTGAACTTTGAGCAGCTCGTGGAAGGTAGTTGATCTCGTATTCTCTTTCATATTCGTTGTAGGCTTCTTTGTGCGAGTTGAAATTGGTCGCGACGGCATCATTTCTGGCACGCAACGTCTGGTTCTTCGCCCGAGCGCGATACTTTTTAGGCGGCGAGGACTTCTTTTGCTTCAAATTCAACTTCAACAGTGTCAAGTACCCTTTCCACTGAAGGCTGTCCTCGTCGTCGTCATCGTACAAGTCTGAAGGTTTGTTACCCGGAGGGATCTTCTCTTCGTCTACAGACATTAGTGACACAAGTGATTGGACATCATCGCTTTTCGAAACTTCAGCTGGTATCGACATCACTTCTGGCTTGTCAGGGTCTGGTATTGATCGGAGTGCGCGGTTGATCGTCGGTGGATTATCAACGGAGCCATCGTCGACCAGCTGTTTATCATCGGCGATAACAGTAGGCTCAGAAGGCTTTTGTCGCGGTACAATCGATGGAATGCCGTTCTTCACGACGTCTGCAAGATCGGGTCCTTTCGAAGTCACCGCCGCTGGAGCTTCGTCACGCGCTTTCGAAGGTTGTACGTTGCGGTTTATCCAGCTTGTCCAGAGTCGCTCAACCTCTTTATCCAAGGTGCTCCTCTGGTTTGGCGACGCTCCCAGCAACTGCATGTGCAAAGGAAGAAATTGGTCGGTCCAGATCTTCGTCCAAGTTTTTTGCCATACGTGTATCCAGATCTTATCGAGCAAGAGGTGATCGACGACTGCATCTGTGATTTTCTTCTGTCTCAAGTATATGCGGGTCGCGCGTTGCAGCTTCTGCACCGCAAACCGCGTTTTCAGCTGCACGATCCCAATCAGCTGTCGAGTTTTCTCGCTGTTGCGCATCGGGTGCTCGGCGTAGAGTCGACTGGTTGCTGCGTGGTAATACCAAAGCGCTTGCTCGAACTCGTACGCCTGCCACTGTCCGTTCGCCATGATCTCTTCGTGCAAGTGGAAGAACTCCATGCCGATATGATCAAAGAGGTAATGCTCCAATTCGTAGTCCATTTGCTGTGTGATGAACTGCTTTTTGCGCTTGACCACTTCACTGAGTTGTGCTTCTTGCTCTTGCATTTTCTTGTACTGTGCGACTTGCGCGATCTGCACATCGGCTCGCATCGCGAACGGGACGATCTTGACAGCAGCCTGAGCGTGGTTGTGGCGCTGAAAGGTGAGCTCGGATGGTTTTGCCATGCTCACCTTAGTAAGCACTCGCAGCAGAGACTTATGCACGTCTTTCCCCGTCGAGCAAGATTGGAGAAAGCGAACGCTGTTGACCTCAAGGAGGAAGTTCCCAGACTGGACCGCGACGAATTTCTGCAGCACGAGCTTGTCATTAACAGACGCGCCAGGTGCTGTTGATGCCATCTTGCCAGCCACTCGGATTTGGAACGGTCCAACCATGCTGGATAGTAGTTGGCTCACTTCTGGGGAATTCCCGACTGTCGCTAACTGGCTGAACTGAAGAGGAGATAGTACTGGAGCCGAACGGTCATTGCTATCAGCGCAGAATCCCATCAGCTCAAGCTCGAGTCCAAAGAAAGAGAATCGCGCTCTCTCTTGCGACGTGGTTGCGGATATTCTTTCCTCCGTTGACCACGCTTGGATGATGCGGACATGGTAGATGGTCTCTGTGCTGGGTGGTGCTGTGACTGTGGTACCGCCATCTCGAGCTACTGTGGCCTCCGGCATGTACGACTGGGGTAGCGACGTGAAGAGTGCTCAGAAAGTCTCAAGCATCTATCTCCACTTGACTTGTGGAGCGTGAGAATCGACTGCAAATGAAGTTGTGGAGAAAACAAACGGCGACGACCAAGAGAGAGACAAAGATAGCCCACCTGAACCCAACGACGAGTATCAAGTAACGGAATAATCATAGTGAAGAACGAGAGTTTCAGCTTTATATTCAGCGGTCACTATGAAAATAAGGCACTGCACGAATTGAAGGGCGGCAAGTGATCGTCTTATTGCCGCTAATCATCGATAATGCTCTGCAGGAACTCCAAGACGAGCGATTTGCGATCGTGCGAGAGGAGGAAATCAGCCACTGGTGAGCTCGGACGCGGTGACGAAATTGGGGATTCGTCAGGTTGAGCGATGATTTTCCGACGGATGTTACCGTCCGAGTCGATGAAATGCTGCGCCTTGCTGGATGGAGACAATGGCGTGTGCTCAGCCGAAGTCTCCACCGCGGGGTCGAGCTCGCTGGCGTCGTACCACAACTGGAGCCGATCTTGTACTTGAGCGCATTGTGCCACGAGTAGAGTGTGTTTGCGCTCTTTCAGATTCGCGATCATTTCACTTCGTCGTCGCTTCTTGTCTTTCTGGGCTTGCAAAAAGGCTTTGAGCTCCTCTGGAGAAATCGACTCGGGCTCATCGCTTTTGCCTTCATCACCTACCTCGCCTTCGTTGTCGTTCTGTGGCTCTGTTGGAGTCGCCAGCGCAAGAAAATCGAGTTTCCCATCCGAAGCCCCATGCTGCAAAAGGTTGCGTTTCGATGAGGAGCTGGATCGCCGGATCACCCCGTACTGATCGAGGAAGTCGTCCACCTGCACATCCAGTTTGATGGTCGAGCCCACAGGCATGGAGTACGAGCGAATCAAGTCGATCATGGTTTCTGCTTTGTACGGAAGGCGATGAAGTTGGTCGAGAGCAAGCTAGTTGTGTAGTGACGACAGAACTGAGAGGCTCGCTCTGTTAATGTGAGTGGCTGCTTGTGGATGTACGTCTTGGAGCCTGGCTCATGTACAAAACGAGAGACGAGGACGGAAGACGCTGACTTCAAACCATCTGGTGGCGAATGTTGCCATCATCCTCGGACACAAGATCTTATCTGAAAATCTTACACACCTCGTCTATTGTCTTGTATAATTATGAAGGAAGATGCAGAATGCAGAATGCAAATATTAAAAGTGGCACGTCTTCAAGATCCGATCCACAACGCTAGCTGACTACGTTGGTGAAATTGGTGGCGTCACGGCTTCCACGTACGGCATGTGGTCGTGCGGGTGCTCTTGCTGATGCATCGTCGTAGTATCCACGACTGATGTGGGGCTGTGAGTGGCAGCGGCAAGATCTGAACTGGAGCTCAAGTTTACCTTCGGGACCGACTTGCATCGGAGGTTGCCCCCTTCGTCGATAAACCGCTGCAGCTTTGACGGTGAGAGCGGCGTGTTGTGCTCCGTCACGTCCACATTCTCGTCATCCTTCGGCACAAAGTCGTTGCTGTACCAGAGCTCGAGCCGCGTCGCGATCAGCTCATTGCTCTCATCGATCCACTGGCGCCGCTCTGTTTTGGTTTGCAGCTTCATTTTCGCGTTCGCTGCCTGCTTCTTCATGAGTTCGTCCAGTTCCTGGACGAGCTTTGCGTTGCGTTCGTCGTTCTCCTTGAGCCGGTCGCTGAGTGACAGGTGCAGCTGGTCGTTGTCCGTGAGCAAGTGCGCGTTCTTGATGCTGAGTCCGCGGTGGATCATGCGCTGCGTCACCTTTTCCGATCGCCGCATCACGCCGTCCGCGTCCAGGTACATGGCTTTCGCATCCAGCCCTAGCGCCTGTGACTGCTGGCTTTTCCTGGGTGAAGCGATCGGACCCATTTCGACAACCTGAGGGGCTGACTTTGCAAGCGCTTCGATAGGTTGGATGGTGGTTCAGATGTGCTTCCATCTAACGAGTGATGAGAATCACAAGACTTCCAGTGGAGACAACCATTGTTGCCGATCTTCGCGAAGCTGCTGTTTAAAATAGCTGCATGCGATCAGATTTGTTTCACTTTGAAGACCAAGAAAGATCTGATCCCACTCTCGCAATTATAGCCACGTGAGCGAGATCTACTTCCAAGCGGATCTCAACCAGCATCACCACGTGAGGACGTCCGTCCGCCAACGGAGCTGCGGTTACGAGATCTAATTCACGGGCTGATCGGATCGCATCGTATCGGGGGTTGGCTCTCGAGTGACTAGCCGAACAAACCCTCCGGTCCCAAATCGTCCACCTCCTCCTCTTCGTCGAGGAGATATTGGCGATACTTGGCGCTTGACACAGACTCGAGACTCTTCTGAGGAGATCCAAACAGCGAGAGCGCATCGTAGGGGATCTCCTCATTCACAGCGACGGCGTGCTTGTAATTCGGATACGGCGGTGACAGAGGAGCTCTTGAAAACAGAGATGTGCCGTCATCGCCGTCGTCATATTCCCAGACCTCGACATTGTACTCTGGCTCCGGCGATACGTGGTGGTGGTGGACCTTGACTTCTTCTTCGTCTTCTTCATCATCGTCGTCAAAGCCCCAGACTTCAACGCCGTACTCCGTATCTTCGTTATTGTCATTGTCGTTGATGTCGTCGTCGTCTAAGTGCCAGATGCCGTCCCAAAATGCGCAGGACGCTTCATCGCCACTGAAGACCAGACTCTCCTCGTATTGCTGTGGTCGATCAGGAACCACAGCAGTAGGAAAGTCGTTCTCGCCACAGGGAATCACGTGAACCACAGCGCTGCTGTCGGCATCGTCAAGCTTCAGATCCTCGGCTGGCTCTGATGCGAACAAGTCCTCGTAAGTATCTTCTACAGAGCTCTTGGTCTCCAAGTGCGACGCTTGTGACTGAGGACTCGCGGTGGCGCTCGCATGACGCACACGCACGACGTAGCAGTCGCCGAAGAGCGAGAACGCGTCACTGCGCACCAGCTCCACTTGCTCTTCTTCTTCTTCTTTGGTACCAGACTCGTCCAGAGTGGTACCAAACAGCGTGGTGGCAGCGCGCATGCGGCAGCCAAAGAGCGTCTCGTGCTCTCTCTCTCCTCCATCAGTATCAGCACGAAACTCGTGGTGGCCCTGCGCGAACAAGAACGCCCAGTTGTCCGAGTCACTTCTGCCACTGAAGGAATCGTCATCCTCCTCCTCGCTGATACTCCTGGTGAAGCCCCCGTGCATACTCGGTCGCTGACGGTACTTTTGCTTGGCGTCTTTGATCTTTTCCTGCATCTCCGCGGACGAGAAGGACCAAGATGCGCTCTTCCAGAAGTGGCGGGACATGTCCACGAGGCTCTTGGCTCGGAACTTGAAGCTCTGTTTCTTCTCCTTCGTCTCATTGGTATCACCTTTGGTACCAAACAGCGTGAATGGCGCCTCATCAATGACGTACACGTGGTCTCTTCCGACAAGCTCTGCAGCGTTGTCCTGGACAAAGCCCATCGTGCGGCCCGTCACGTGGTCCTCGAACGCCGTCCCAAAGAAGAACGCGACGACCTGCAGCACGGCACCGTCCACGAGCACGTCGAGCGCCACGCCCAGCACACAGCACGTGAGCCCGCTGGCGATCGAGAGTGCAAGTGCGCGCTTCGCGAACGCGCTCTCCTGGATCGGCGCGACCTCGACGTTGCGCAAGAAGAGCTCGCGCCGCGTGGCGAAGTACCGGCGCTTGCATTTCTTGCGCAGCACGGTCGAGCAGACGATCGACGGACCCGAGAGCAGTGTTGAGAGCCCCGCCGTGAGCAGCGCGCCGCCGATCGCCGACGTGATCTGCTGCACGCGCACGTGCTTGGTCACCGCCAGCTGGACGCGCAGCGTGGACTCGAGCACCACGAGCTCCTGGTCCGAAAGTTCCTTTGCGTCGAACTTCATTGGCGTAAGGATGATGAATGGCGCTCGGTGGTCGTCCAGCCACACAGAGAGACACGCAGAGAGAGCCGTTCAACCCGGAGAGCTGGCGCTATTGTGGATGCGGTGCTTGTGTGGATTCTTTCTCACTGGCATGACGTATGGAGGCAACGCTGGCACTGGTGTTGGGTTGTGAAGAAGAGACGGATCGTCCACCAACGCGAGCGAAGTGAACCCAATCACTCACAAGTCGCACTTCATTTCATTTCAATTTATGGGGTGCCAAAGCATCTCTATGATAAGAACATGAGGGAATAATGCATTATTTTTTTAAATTAAAATAAGGTATATTTGTATCAAAATAAGACAGTAGCATAATTTAACAGGGTTTGACAAGAAATAAAAAGGATGGACAGATACCGATTGACTGGAGAATGTGTGCGATTACGTGTATCGCCTACTTCTTCTTCACTTTCTCACAAGTCACATGGATCTCAAACTTCCCATGATGCCAGCCTCAGACGAACACCACCAGCATTTCATGTCCTTATGGACCTACAGTGGGGGAAATGATGACACAGAACACCAAACACTCCCGTCCATGTCATGTGCAGTTCGTTGCACCAGTGCCATCAAGTGGCAGTCCAGCTGGAGCAGTTTTATGCGGCTCTTGAGCGCCAACAGTCGGCTCCTGAGCGAGCGACCTGTGGCTCTGGCAACAGCCGAATTGGAACTCCAACTGGGGGCTACGACAGGCAAGAGTAGCTCAACTCAGCGCAACGAATCTCCCAGTGATTGCTGCTATTCGTAGTGACGCCAGCAGGAGCGACACAGAGACGACGACAGCGCCATTGTGACCACACACATAGTACACTCACAGTTCACTATGGGTCAGCGACTCTGTAGCTGCCTGGCGAGGACCTGCTGCCCCACTACAGCGAGCGATAGCAACAACAGGAACTCGCTGGGCAAACCCACGCTGCAGAAGAAAGACGACGACGCCACCCCTTCAAAGCAGCACAGTCAGCAGCAGCAGCCTCTCGTGGTGGAGGACGAAAGCTGGAAGCGCTGGAGCTCCTACAACCTCATCCACCACCAATCCGAGCCCCAGCGGCAGCAGAGCGTGTACCACCCGCCGGTGTACGTGAGTCCCGGTACGAGTCTCCAGCAAATCCAGCAGGGCGAGCAGCAGCACCACATCATACCCGCAGAGGCGGTCTGGGACCTGTGAGGCAGGCACAAGAACGAAGAGTATCAAAAACAAATGGTCGGAACACGCTGATGTGGCGCGTAATAACCAGAATACAGGTGGGTGCTTGTAGTTGTAAAGCTGGATCAAATAAAATCTTCGCTCATTGTGTGGCCAATTGGTTCATAAGCTACTTCTCAAGCTCGACATCTCGTATTCCATGGCTTCAAAAAGTAATAATTCCGCTCGTTCAAAGCAGGCTTGTATTGATAGCTCGTACAATAGAGTCGTGCGCATCCCACAAACCTCAATAGCTTCGCTTTCTGTGGCCTGATCCACTACCAAGCACGCTGCTGCTGTCGAGGAACGAAGACGACGTCGACGGCTGTCCGCTTGAGAACATGGAGCTGCGATCTCCTTGCTCATCGTCCTCATCGTCCTCATTGCCCTGGCTCCCAGTGTTCTTTGCTGATGTGTCGTCCGCAAACAGTAGCGACTCATACGTTGGCAGCTCCCGGATCGACGCGTACGAGTCGCTTGTGGTGGAGCGCACCGACTGCGCCGCACTGAGCGCGCGGTCCAGTCGCAGCGCTGATCCGATCCCAGCTTGACTATCCTGATTGACCCCGTCATCATCGTCGGCATCGTCGTCATCCTGACCCATTGGATCACTGGCTACAAACGAGCTTCCTCCTGCTTGGTTCAAGTTCCAGGCATTAGTATCCATTGGCGATTGCTCTGCGCCACTTGAGCTGCGCTCGGAGTTGTCCTGCTCGTCCGTATCCGACCCGTTGTCGTGTCCACTGCGACTCACGCTCCCTCCATCGTCATCATCGTCATCTTCACCGTACCCTTCGTACCCAAACGTGGGCGTCACTGCTGGTCGTGGCCACGAGTCCTTCATGCGCGAATCCGAATGCGAGAACGGGTTTCTTCTTGAGTCGTCGGTCAGCATCGTGCCATTGTTGCCGTCCAGGTCGTTGTAGTCGCTCACGTCGAGTAGCTTCTCCTGGAGAGCCCTGGCGCCTTCGCCCTCGAGCACATCGCTCGCGCGCCGGTCGTTCCAACAGCAGGAGCTGCACGTCTGACCCATCCTGAGCTCTTCTGCTGGATTTTTGCTTGGTCTGCTGGGGTTAGCTGGTTGCCCTCGGTGTCCTAAAGCAATGCACCAGCGCACCGCCAACGACCTCACGCAGCAGCGGCGCGTCGTGTCCCACGTACGCGAACCGACGCGAGTAACTACGGTACTGCCATGACAATCACTCTCAATTGCAACATGGCTACATTTTGGACGTTGAAGGTCTACTTAATCCTCTGGCAGCAAAAAACCCCTGAAGGTGGGTCTGTGTTGATAAATACTTGTATTTATTGAAAGTGGTGAGAGGGATTTCTATTGTGCTATAGTGAGGGCATGGACATCGCAAAGCCAGCCTGACTCAGGCAAAGTGCTTGAGCTTCTTCGAGGGCGACTCCTGGTTCTCCAGGATCTTGGCCTTGCGATTCTTTGGTGGCAGCTTGTGCTTCCAGAGCGTGCAGTTGGCCAGGTACTTGGGGCATTTGTCGTGGCGGTTTGTGCCGCGGCACTTCTCATTACCCGTCTTCTCAAAGCCTTCGCACCAGGTCCACTGGTAGTGCTCGCAGCTCTTCACCTTGCTGCCTTCGTACGAAGTCGGTACGACGCGCACGATCACTGGTGCGACGTCCTCCATGAGCTGCCGTTCGAGCGCAGTCGAGACGAACGACTGGCCTTGACTTGCGCAGTGCGCAGTGTGTGCGCGGCGCTTGGCTTCGGTGCACCGGTTGCAGATCTGGAACGAGTTCATGAAGCGCTCCAAGTCGATGTACCCCGTGCCTTTCGGGTCGAGTACCTTGAAGAGGCTTTGCGTTTCTTGTGAGACCGTCACAGGTTTTGCGCCGTTGCTTGTACTGCTATTGGTGGCGGTAGTGTTGGCCCCGTTGTTGTTGGTCTTGACTGCTGTTGAACTGGAATTTGGGTCGTCCTTGACCTGGTGGTGGTGCAGCAGCTGCTGGAAGCGCGGCAGCGTGATCATCTTGGTCGCCTGGTCGCAAAAACTGTGGAAGATCTGCACAAGTTTGAAGTCAGAGATGTCGGGTGTGATCGAGATCTTGGTCACTTTACTGGTACTCGACGCAGTCGTCAAGGAGCTATTGCTTGCTGTAGATGGAGCCAGGAGTGGCTTGACACCAATCGAAGCCGATAGTCTGCTGCTACTGTTGCTGGTACTACTGGTAGACAGCTTGTGCTTGAGCTCAGGGTGCAGCGTCCGCTGCAGAGGGGCGATTGGTACGCCGTAGGTCGTGTTGAGCTTGCGCATTGTGTTGATCGCCGCGGCCGAGTTCGCCATCGCGACTGCAGCTGCCGCGGCGGCATGTGCGTGGGCTTGCGCGTACGCTCTTGACTGCGCCGTGGAGTTCATGGCGTTGTTATTGGGGATATTGTTGCTGTACATCGTACCTTTTGTGGCAGGCGACAGCGTCTCTGCACTGAGGAAGAGTGAGGGGTTGAACTGGCTACCATCCACTGTGTACCGATTGTTCGTGAACCCTGGCGGTGTGAAGTAGTCAAACTGGTTCACAGTACCCGACGAAGTCGTCGAAGTACCACCAGCAGCAGTAGCAGCACCGGCAGCCGCAGCCGCAGCGAAATTGGCTGAGCTCGTTGCAGTTGTGCCGAACGGGAACATGGTCGCATACATTTGCGGCGTTGGCACGAGAATGCTCAGGGAGTTGGAGTGGTTTGATGTCGGAGGGTGCGGTTGGATCTGTTGCTGCTGTTGGTGTTGCCCGCCACCGTTCTGACTTGCAGTTACGCTGTTGCGGTGGTGGTTGGCTTCGCTGGGAGAGTACATGGAGTTGAAGAGATTGACCATGTCGGGGATATCCTTCTCGCTCACGTTGATTGAGCTCGCATTGGACGAAGAGAGTTGCATCTGACTCGGAACTGAGCCGCCTGGAAGGAGTTTCGGCGACACCTGTGGCACTGACCCGTTTATTCGGAACGGCATAGCGCCAGATGCCGACGGTGATGCTAGGTTACTATGTGGCATCGCATCCCGAATGAAGGACGAGGACGAACACGTCGAACTGGAAGACGGCGAGCCGACTAGAGTCGACATCTCGTCATCCGTGAACTCTGGCAGGCTGTAGTCTGTTTCATCTGGGAGCAGGAACTGCTCCTCCACCTTGATACTCGGGCTGTTAGCTAAGGTACCACCGCCAAAGTGGAGTTTGGTGTCTCGTGACAGCTTCTGCAGCGGCATGGACGGACTGATTAGCGGCGATCTATCGAAATCGAGCCATGTGGTGTCGTCTTCATCGAGGAGGTCCACGACGTTGTGGGGAGCTGCAGTGGCGTCGCTCGCATTGTAGTACCCGCAGCACTGGTGGCTATCTCCATCTTTGTCGTCCTTCTCGTCTTCAGCGTCGTCTTCATGGGCACCACCATCGCTCTTTTGCTCTGTTTTGGTCGCACACTTGCCACTCTTTGACTCGTTCTTGATACTAACAGCGCCAGCATCATTCGTAGTTGCTACTGGGGTAGGCGAGGATACCGCACTGAGCTTCGAGGGCTTTGGGAGAAGCTGGTTCTTTGCAGGGCTGGTACCAGACTGCTGCTTGGTCTGGGACGATGCGACTTCCTCTGAGTCGTCGCCATCGTCGCCATCGACAAGCGGGTCCAAATCGGTTCCAAACCAGTCTCCCTCGCCGTCCAAGTGGTGTGACGTCGACCAAAGCTCTTTTGATAGCAAATAGAAAGCAGCAACAGCAATCCTATTAGTATCAGGCAATACCCAGAAACCCAGCAAATGCAGATTACTACTCACCTTCATGCTCGACGTAGTTGTTGGCGAAGAAGGAGTCGATGTTGAGGAAGTCCGAGTCCAGGTCGTGGATCTGTTCTTGGGAGAGCATCTCCGATGCCGCTGCTGCCTGGTGCATCGCCGTCGTGGTTGCTGGGCTCACCGTGATACTAAAGTATCAGCAAAAAGGTTCGCTGCCCGGGTTCAACCTGAGGCTTGGAATGAAATTGTCATTGTGCGGGGACTCTTAGACGCGGAGACACCCTCAAAGCCTGCTGGCTTGGCTGGCCTTCCCGCATGTTGAGGTTCCGAAATGCCCTCCGCAGCCACCAAATATAGCCGCCCAGATCGAAATCTTTTGATCGAGATCGCTTTGCTACCTGCTATTGTGGATGCACACTGGATCTCGCCGATATATCTGATTCTCGAGTGTTTTGGGAGCTAATATTGACCAGAAACAGAACTGGAAAACGTGCTCTGAGCATCTTATCCATCTTACACCTCCAGTTTGATAGCCAAACAAGTCATACTTTTTTTCAGGCTCAGTGGCAACTATGGTGATTGGGAACTGGCCGAGCCTGATACCAAAAAGATCTGGATCTAAACGCTATTCCTAGAGCTTTGATATTATAAATACCTGGATGACGAGGGCAAATTTAGTTGGCCACTGTGATCGGGGTCGCAACATCCAGCGTTTGGCAGTTGATCTGCTCATAGTCACAGATTTCATCGTGCAAGAGCTCATCATACTAACGTTGAACGCTCTAGGATTGAAGCTTGGAAGACGACGACATAGGCCACTTCCGCTCAAACCGTCTTCATATTGAAATCGACACCACGAAGTCCTCAAGTGAACGGAATGCCCTCTTCACCTTCCAGTCACAAATTGCGGGTCATGAAGCTCTCTGTTCCGAAATAATGTATCATCTAAATGCGCCATCGTTCTCTGAAAACCAGGCACACACTCTCCAGGATGCACGGATTCAATCGATTATCAACCTGCGGATTGGAATCGATAGAATTCGTTGACAAAGACTGACCGACTGACGCCTTCCATTTCCTGCTTTTGAGCGAAACTTTAATGAAGTCCTTCCTCCGAGTTCACATCTCAAGAAGCCCTAATTTGCACTACACGTCGTTTCAAAGTCCATCAGCGCATTTGGACGACAGTTTTTCCACCACGGTTGAAGAATGGCTACACGCATTGACACGCATTGACATGGTACAATTCACGTGGACCACATTTCAGTTGAGCAGCTTCAATCTTTGGAATGCGAGAGTCTCCATCGTCGCGACCTTTGCCCACTTGGTCTGGTAACGTGAGCGAATAAATCACAACCCAGATATCAGGCCTTAAATTGAATCCAGACCCCTCACAGAAACATCATCACAGTCTCATCAATTCACACAAAGCAAGCTCTCTCAAGAGCTTCTTGTTGGAAATTGAAGAGCTACAAGACAAACAAATATCACGAGTCAGTATCTGAGCGCGTTACACTGACCTCATCACTCTCCTCGTGCTTGCTTGACAGGTAAGGTGCTATAGCATTGGTCAGCGCTGAGCTGTCGTCGCCGAGGGCGTTACTGTAGTACCTGGAGCCAAAGCAGTCATCATGATGCAGCCATTTGTGCTGGTAATCCATCCAACAAGCCAACGCAGAACCCTTCACGTCACGCGTGGCGAGCAGAGTTGATAATTACTATATTGGCAGGCTACCAAGGGTGTGTGTGTGTGTGCTGGCTACTGGGAGGGGGGGGGGGGGCAAAAGCACCTAACTTGTTATGTTGGGTGGGCCTCGCTCATCTGCCAGAGGGGCCA
>JALBZB010000596.1:0-22685 GCA_038050625.1 Pythium sp. MPC-2022a | reverse complement strand
GGCAGCATAAACGCAGACGCTGCCCATTCACTGAGCTCTTGGCGTGACATGTCCGGGTGCGCTGCATGGTGCTCGCGGAGAGCTCTTTTCTGTTCACTGTTTAACCGAATGCGTGTTGTCGCCGTCCTTGCCATCACGTGTCGTTCTGATTGCTGGCTGTGCTGCGTTTTGAACTGTGTCAGGCCACGTGCGCGCAGCGCCTCAAATTTAAGTCTGGGAGTAATGGTTGAGTACTGTAAATGCTTACGTAATTTCGATTTGGGGGAAATATCGATTTAAAAAGGGTATAACCTCACTGCAGGTGACGATATTCTGAAGGAGGACTGTATCGCTTTTTCTTTAGTTTTTTGGAGCCATAAACAAACAGCACTTGCGTTGCTTTAACTTTGAATAACAATGGTGTTCACAACATTGGGCGATTCCTTCTTCGAGCGTCTTTAGCTTCTTTCATTTTCGACAGAATCCAGCATTTTGACTGTCGTAAAATTAGCTGCTTCCTTCTAAAAACGCTCATTTGATTCATTGTACGACATTCGAGCAAAATATGTTCTGAATATTCACTGAGGACTGACGCTCAAGCAACATTCACAGACCTCTTCGGATCCTGAAACAAATCATCCAGAGAATTGGGATTCTCGTCTCGACGAATCGAAGGACGCGATAGCTGCCTACAGGAGTACACCTGCTGCTGCTGGAATTGGTGTCAGCTCTCTCGTGCTGACACTGAGGTGCGGAGAAGAAGAAGGCTCTGGAAGTTTCATATGGTCGAGATCGTTCTTGAGCCACACGACGCGGTTGATGAGCAGGTCCTGACGACGCATGGCTTCTTCCAGCAGCAGCGTGATGTCGTTGATCACGAGCGCCATCGCAGGTGAGATGCCATTTTGTTTCGAGTCGTGGCGCGAGGAGCTGTTGAGACGCGAAGAAGTGGTTGCACGCACGGAGATAAAAGGGTCCGAGGTTTGCCGCTCCGCCTACTGGATACGCGAGATGCGGAAGAGGCGCAGAGGGCGCACGAGCCGCAGCAGCTTGAGCGATTTGTAGACCGAGGAGCTCGACGCCGAGCCGTCCGTGGGAACACGTACCCGTAGGGTAGCGCAGGGATCACGTCGACTGTGAACCATGAATTGAGGTAGTTGGTTGCAGCGAGCCTCCAATTGTACCGGATCGTGCCGTTGACGTCCACCGCAGTGTTGAACGTCATCGCCTGTCAATCATTCAGAGGAGTCAAACACAGACACAGTTGAGAAATCGTCAGTCATAGATGCTAGAGTTTGTAAAAGACGTTGGAAAGCGTGACTTACGATGTCGGCAAAGAAGGAAATGTCCACGAGCGTGTCGAAGTAGTTGTTCGTCGAGTCGTCTGCATTGAATGGCACATCAAACTAAACAGTTCGTTCCGAAGCATAAAATCACACGGGATTGAATTCCATCAGCACACGAGTAGAGCAAACAGTTGACTTAGTAGGAACATGAAAATCTCTCTCTCACACACAATCTCTCTCTTTCTCACCGGAATGACGAAGGCGTTGTGGAAGATGAAGTTGATGCTGACGACGTCCCACGCGAGGCAGAAGCGGCTGAGCGGGTTGAATATGTGACTCACATGGCGAACGATGTTCGTGTGGCCCGAGACACTCTTGAGTCGATGCAGGCGCTTGGACGCGAGTTTGCTCATGGCATTTGGATCCAGACCACCGTCCAGCGAGGTTCCCTCCTCCAGACGTGACAACAGTGCCAGCATTGTAATTCGACGTCTCTCTGCTCCTCAGCTCCTTGGGAATCTCCTCTCTCAGTTGCTCGAGCTTCGGTGCGCTCCCCGTCGCGTTGGTCTCGTAGCCTTCATCGGCCTGACTGGCGGTGTTTCCCGCGAAGAACGGCGAGATGTGCAGCCCTTTGAACGTCGCTGCGCTCACTTTCTGGTAGTTTTCGTATTCCTCGCCAGGCGAGAGCGTGATGTGCATGCCGCGCATTATCGACGGGCTGTTCGCGATCTCTTCCAGGATGGTGTCGCCGTTCGACATGCCGCTGGAGACCGATGTGGACGCGATCTCGTGCTGTAGCTGCGTGCAGCGGCGAAGGCGTGTTTGATAGAATCTGCCGAGGTCCAAGTCCTGCACGTGCATTTTAAAGTTGGCGCCAAACAATCAGAAAAACACTTGGGCTTTTGTGACACTCTTTAAACGCAATGTGTTGGTACGAAAGCACTAACCGCATCGGTCTCGGGCTTGGGGTCGAAGAGCTGCTTCAGTCGCTTGGAGCCACGCCGCACGTTCATCTGCAGTCGCATCAGCACAATGACAACCATCAAAGACTCAGTGATCACCGTACAATATGCACAGCATAACGAATGTGCGATCTGCTAGTTCTCCCCCACTGAGGAGTCACTCATGCAGTACCTTAGCGCGGTTGATGCTGCGCGCCGGCTGCGAGTCTGTGCTGCCCGGGAAGTGGCGGGGCCTCGGGGACGATCTTGTTCACATTCAGACTCATAGCGCTGCGGTCTGGCAGTGGTGCTGCCGTTGCGATGATGCACGTAGGGGAAATGCAGAAATGAACCCTCGAAAGGGTGTGGACGAGTGAGCACACTGTGCTTAATTGGGTTTAATGGGTTTAATATGTGTTTTTGGGAGTTCTTTTTATTTCAAACTCAAGTTTCGACTGGGTGTATGGGTTGATTTCTCGGTAATTTCTCTACTGCTTCCCTTACATCTTCTTTTAATAGTAAAATCAAGATGTGATCAGAATCGAATTTATTTGTAGAAACTTGGTGAGTTTATAGTGAAAATAAGAAGTGTAACCAAAGTGCTCATTTTCTACCAATTAGACAGCGCCAAAATATTTTACGAGTCTTTCAGAAATCCAAAAAGTAGATTTTTGAATTTACCAAAAATCTACTTTTTGGAAACCACGTGACCTTCACTTTCATTATATTTATGACATTAAGGGCAGCAAATGGCTACATCCATCACTTTGCATCACCGTAAAAGTACGTGTGCGCACTGGCGGTATGGTCATGCGCATTCGACGGCTCACGTGTACTAGCTGCTGCGTGAGCGATCGCCTGCGCGTTTGCAACAGCTGGGCGACGTGCCGACAGCGTAGACTGCTTGCCGCGTTGGATGCGTCGCAGCCGCCGAAGCACGGCGCCGATCGACTTGATCGCATCGCTGGTCGCGTCGTCGCCAAAGTACTCGGCCACGTCTGCGTTGTCGAGCGCTTCTTCAGCATTGGAGAGCGCTCGGAGCGCGAAACCGACCGACTTGCGCTGCTCGCGAAGCGCCATCGGGCTCCCATGCTGCTGCTGTTGAAGGTGGTGGAGCTGCTGGGAAGGCTGCAACTGGCGGGTGTTGTAATGCGACTGCGGAGCGTGGAGGTGCTGCTGCAGGGAGTACCCGTAGCCCATGCTGTTGTTCATGTTGCTGTTGTTGTTGGTGTTGTTCATGTTGTTGATATCTCCATACATAGGCTGCTGATACTGCTGTTGATGATGCACTGCTGTCGAATGCATGAGACTGCTGGTGAACGAGGCATTATGCTCATAGGACGTGTTACTGCCCACGAAGCCTACACTCACCTGCGGTGGTGGCAGAGCAGCAGCATTGGTGACATCCGCTCTCACTTTGCTTTCTTCCTCTTCTTCGTGCAACAGGCGCTGTACGTCATGGAGTAGCTCTTGCTGCATCCGCTCGCTCGCGTCGTCGTCCGCGTACATCCACAGACGGATCTCCTTGGGCAAGCCATGGAGCTCGTCCACTGACTTGACGTGCCGGAGCATCGAGCAGAGCTCCAGCACGACTGTGTCGTCCGAGATGTCGGGACACTGCTGACCCTTATCTGTATCGTATTCGTGGAGTCCCTCAGCGTACAGATTCGAGCGCACCCAGCCCGTCCGTAGCAGATCCGCCGGGAGGGTCGCCCACACATCCTCTAAGAGCGCCATCGCATCGGCAATATGCGGCAATCGACCAAACGCGATTCCCGAGGAGCCATGTGGACGATTCATCGCGCGCTGCATGAACCGATAGCGCTCTTCGTCACTTTTCTCGAGAAAGCTCAACACTTCCTGAAAGACCGCGATCTTGTACCGGCGCTTGAGTTCGCGGATCACGCCGTGCTGCAACGGTTGAAACTGCGCGTGGGTGCTGGACGCAGCGCCGCTCTGTAATGCAGCACTGAGGCTTCCAGCGCGGGTCGGCAGGAAATACGTCGCGATGTTGGCAAACTGGAACTCCTCGAGGCTCCCGCCGGGGTTGTCCGTCAGCAGCAGCACGGGCTGCATTGTGCGCGCTCGAATCGCTGGCGCAAACACGCTCGTGCACCAGTACTGGAACGTCTGGTTGTCGCACCACACCTCGCGCTGGCTGAAATATTTGGTGGCGCCGACCTGCAGTATTGGCACGTGACTTGCGTTCGTCTGGTTATAATAGCTAAGCTGGTTGTTGTTATTTCCACCGAGCTGGTTGACTGCAAAGCAACTCGGTCGAGGGTGCTTGCCCACGACGAGCAGAGGAATCTTGTGCGTGCCCGTGCCATTCGCGCACACGAGCACCATGACGCGCTCCGTCTTGCCCTTGGTCGCCGCGTTCGAATCACTCTCACTGCCACCATTATCAGAATCCCCACCGCTCTGCTGGTTCGCTGGAATGAGCTGATTCGGTAGCAACTTGTAGAAAAGACGCGCCTCGCTAAGGGAATAAACGAACTCGGGGCCGAACTTCTTCACCTGGTCCTGCAGGTTGCCCACTTTCTCGGACGTCGCGGGGTCGTCGCTCCACACTGCGGCTGTCGGAGCCGCGCTCTTGATCTTCTCGTCTGCGCTATTGTTACTGTTGTTGTTGTTGTTGAGCTCCTTGCCGTCTTCGCTATCGCTCACGCCGGCGGTGTTCATGCGATGTGCGTGGGCATCGACGCTCGACCTCTGTCCGTCAAAAGCGCTGCTTCGTGCAGTTGCAGGTACATTGTTACAGCCGCCAGCATGCAGTGAGCCTGGCGCAAGCCCATAGCGCGCGCAGAAGCGGTAGTACCAGCCGTTGGACGCCTTGAAGTCCTCGTTCATCTGGTGCTTGGCGGCAAGCAGCTTGGCTTTCTGCTGCACGTGCGCCACAAGCAGCGGGATGCGGCGCGCGCGGATCGAGCAGATCCACTTGAAGAGCTCGTCTTCAAAGCACATGTTCTTGGAGAAGCCGCCACGCTGGCGCTTGTCACGCATCTGGCCCGCTTCCACGCCGGCGTCCGAGTACCGCTTCTTCACCGTCTGGCTCACCTTCATGAGCTTGCTGATCGCCGCGGGTGTGACGCCGTAGAGCCGCGCACACTTGGCGCGCGACAGCGGCGCCGATTTGTCCTCGAGCCGCGCAATGATCTCCATGCGCTCACTGTCCGTGAGGCGCTTGCCACGGCCCTTGGCCGTCGCCACCTTCTGCTCCTCGTGCTCCTCGTGCTCCTCGTGCTCGTCGCTCGACATGGTGGTGATGGCGCTAAAATTTGCGATGAATTTTGATTGTGAGTTCCAAAAACCAAACCAAAAAATGACATTTTGTAAATGTTTCAGGAAAAGTTCCTCTTACAGTTAACTTTGGTTCTATGGACCAAGTTTGGGCAGCCAGGTTTCATTTGCTCTTACATTTGAGTGATCACATCTAAGAACTAGCATGTTGATATAGAAATTTGTATGGAACCATTCAATGGCCAATACTGCTAGCAAACGTCCACCAACGTTCATGGGAGCCACGATATATAACGAGGAAACGCGCAAGTATGGCTTAATAACATAAGAGCACACAGTTCATTTAAGGCACAATTTGAAGCGGTGGAAACCTAGACTTACGAAATTAAATAATCTGGTATCTTCTTCTGTTTCTTTCTCTCTAGCATCATTCTACTTGCGTGCTGAACTATTGGTAGAAGCTTGGCGGCTTTGATTTCGTGCGAGAAGATGTACGTTGCAAGCTTCTCAGTCGCCCGCAGCGCATCTAAATGCGATAATTTGTCTACACTGTCTTCATTTTCTTCCCCATCTGCTTAATCTTCTTGTTCGTCATCATCTCCACCTCCTTCATTGTTCTTTTCTTCATCATCGACTCCAATTTGATCATCGGTGGGCTCGGTCAGTTCTGGAGCATTTTCACAATCCAGGTATTGCTCAGCTGCCGTTGGATCTGCGATATTGAGCTTTTTGATCGGCTCATCCAACTCAGACTCCAGGTTCTGCCCCTTCGATTAATTTTCGAGCACCAGGTGGTCGATCATTGCTCCTGACATTATTTTCGTATGAGCCCAGTACCTGCAAACTGTCGTGGGGGACACCTCTTCCCAGGCTTCGACACAGTATCTGATTGCAGTGAGCAGGTCGACTTTCGTATCTTCATTCTTCTCGAGAGCATTGGCATACTGCTGGATGAATCGCTTGCGGTAGTTGCGCTTAAAAGATTGGATGATGCCGGTGTCGAGCGGCTGGAGACACGAAGCGGTGTTTGGGGTAGGTGTTGGCTGCGAACGTTGGATAACTTGATATCACCAGGACGAAAATGGCGCCTGGCGTTATTCACAAGGAGTAGAACTTTCCTGCCGGACATCATGGCGTTCAGCTCGCGAAGCCACAACTTGAAAATGTGTTGGGCCATCCAGGCTGTCTTGTTCTAACAGCACCGGATCACAATCTTCCTGATGTTGCTCCCGCGAAAGCATCTGGGACGTTCGGCGTTGTTGATGATCAGTGGATTGAGCTTGAGAGTGCCATCCATGTTGCAACACAGAGCAACAGTTATTCGGTTCTCATTTATCTTCTTTCCACGAAGAGTCTAGGTAGATAAGCTATGGGATGGGATCGTTCGATATAATGGTGTACCCTCATCCATGCTGAAACATCACTAAGCGCGTACTGTTCAATGGCATCAACCAGCTCTTTTTGCGCGCTTGAAAGTGAAGAAGGGTCAACAGAGCCAACCTCTCCATGAACTGCACGAGACTCGATGTTGTGGCGCTACTTGAATCTTTGCACCCAAGACGAGGGAACGATGTCTCCACCGCGACCACGAAGTAGCCGGTTTGCATTATTTGCATTGACCGCGTCGCTAAGCACCGCCTACCCTTGATAGCTGATCACAAACTGCAAAAGCGCATCTTCAATCGCGTGGTGTTTTGGTTTGCACTTTACGCACCTGCTTGGGTTGGCGTAGCTGTCGCTGGCAGTGCCGATGATTCTGCCAACAGTCAAGCGACCGACGCACTTGATGAACTTGTGCTGAGCTCATTCTGCAAGCTCGTATTGGGTAAGGTGCCGGTTGTTTTCGTAATGGGCTCGGAGCAAGTATTTTTGTTCGAGCGTGAGGTGTTGCCTGGCTCCTTTCATGTCAAGGGTTATGATTGAGAGGGGGACTGAGAGAAGTGCACATGTGCTTGCCTGAAGCTTGGGAAAGCGCACGGGTGTGTGCTTGGAACCTGGAGTCGCGCTGGAGCTGCGCTGGATGCGTTGCTGCGTGGGTGCTTGTGGTCATGGAAGTGGTTGTGTATGGAAGGCGATTTGCGCGCTTCTGACAGCCCTTGTAAGATGTGTATTTGCGTTTTTACGTAAAAACGACGAGAAGTGCGCAACATCTCATTCATTTGGCAGACTTTCGAACCAATCGAGACGATAATTGACTCTTTTGAACCAATCAAAATATTGCTCTTACATGTAATGCTCTTGTATATTAACATAGCAATGATTTGTTTTTTGTATGCTGCAATTTTGGGTTTGAAAATCGTGCTCTTAAAACCGGAATGCTCTTACATCTTATGCCACTAGAAACGAAGCTGACCGTATATGCTTATAGTATAGGATTTAAATCCTAATCTATGCTTAATCCGTTTTTAAGCTTCAAGCACCCTCTCCTATGCATGCTACAAGTAGGAGATTTTAACTAGAAAACTTGTGCTGAAAGTCGCTTGACAGAAAAAAATCAACATCTTCACTATCAGTCGCTGGTCAAACTGTTTTGGTATTCATCCCAAAAAGAGCAGACGATTGCCAAACAATTTGACAGGTGACTGACAGTGGGAAACGCGGAAATCTTCCTGTTGAGCGACTTTCGGCACAAAATGTAACCATTTTGATGACTGCAAAATGATGTTTTTTCGTACATGTCAATACTTCCGGGTTTTAGTCAGCTTTTTCATTGACGTGTATCACTTCTAAAAAGCACTTTGTATATGTAAAGACAAACAAAACTCTTTTTATAAATCGAGCATGCTTTCCTCAAAATGAACACGACTTACACACTACGCGGTGATTTTCATTCCGAACGTGCCCTCTGCTGCATGGCAGTGCATTTGTCCCTCTCTATCTATTATTATGTACTACACCTGGCTGTCTTTTTGCTTCTCAAGAATAAAGATGTCACCGCGGATGCCTCCGATGTTCACTTCGTAGGCCTGGACGACTTGGAGCAACGGCAGGTGCTGGATCGACGAAAGGAACAGGTTCTTCGCAATTACAAGCAGAACTGTTTGCACAACATAGAATAACGCAATTTGAATATCAGCATATCGTTGCAATTGCAATCTCCGGACAGAGGGTTACGTTACTCACCTGCACGACCTCCGATGCGCAGCACTCGAAGTAGCTCCTTCATGATCTTCGGGTACATCTGCTCACACAGAAAGAGAAAGGAAGAGCATTCAGTAACGCAACTACTAAGTCAGCAACCATCCCATTTCACAAAAGTTATACAACTGTATACCAAACATTACCTTGTTGTTCAGACGGTGGTTGCCGCAACGCACGCCAAACGGCATGTCAATCATCACTTTGTCGATGCTCTCGCTGCGAAGCGGCAGTCGCGTGCTGTCCCACTGCATGATGCCCACGTTGCGCGGTCTTGCCGCCGCGTTCTGACCCGCCTTGCCCGCGGGAAGATCGTCCAATTCACCCCCAAGTGCAAACACGCGGTTGCCTGAAAACTCGGCGCAGCAAACCGGGATCGTGCCGACGCCGCACATCGAGTCCAAAAAGATCTCGCCAAGCTGGTACTCTGCGAGTTGGAACATCAGATACGTGGTACTCGGACGCAGCGTCGAGATGTAGTCCACGTCGACCCCAAGCACCGCGCGATCTTCATTTGCGAGCCGACTCTTGAACTTGATCTTCGCTGGATCTGCGAGCGAGATACCCGCGATCATCGAGTCCTGGAAGAGGATGCACACGATCTCCATGTCAAAGTCCGTGAGGCTCACTTGCCACCCGAACTTGTCGATCACTTTTTCGCCGATGACACCAGCGACGTCGACAGATTTGTACTTGTGTCGGCCGTCGCGTACGCATGATCCGCGGAACTTGGGCGTGTCGGTCGCGCGAGGCGAGTGCGCTCTCCACAGCTGGAGAGCAGGCTCCCAGTTCGTATCTGCAAGCATGTTCTATCAAACGACACACACACAACGATAACAATAGCAAACACAGTTTAACGTGAGCAAAGGTCACTTCAGACAGTGATCCTCTGAGTGATTTATGTGATAGCACACCCAAATGTGTTGCGTACTCCAATCTGGACGGTGCCCTCCATAGCGTCAGTGATCACGTTGTCGCTCTTCACGAGGAATGCCAGCACTGCTTGCACGGACTGCAGCTGCATGACCTCCTCTGGCGAAGACGTCGTGCGCAGCAGGATACGCCCCACAGCGGATTCACCCTGCATCACGTTGATGTACGGTCGCTTTGGATCATTCTCCACGCTGCAGATCTCCAGATACTCAATCTGCATCCATCCATCCATGATCAAAAGCAACCTCGAGCGTTAGCGCCAATAGCGTCATAGCTACAGCAATAAAAAGTGTTTGGACATGCGCGTGCATTCACCTGGAGCTTCGCGCGAATCTCCTTCTCTACCAGGAACTCGAGTCCGCGCAGCGCCAGCAGCAGGTAGGTCGGCAGAGCTTCGCTCGCAGAGGCCATGATTGCCATAATTATTAGCTCCAGCACCAATAATTTGTCATGCAGAGCAAAATCGTCTCGAAAAAAATGGCGGGAAGAGCTCAAATAAGTGGACCACGCCAGAATGAAGCAACTGCACTCAGAAAATAGTACTCCACCCTGGTCGCATGGGTGAATCTCTATTGTATGAAACTTTGTATGCTCCCTGTAAAGGTTCGATATTGTCAAACAAATAGTACCCCCGTCCTTAATCTTTCGCGAGATTGAACCAACATAATCATCTTGGATTCGCACGGGGCAAAGATGGACGAAGAGCTCCAGCAGCAGCGCGCGGCGGCTATGGAGCGGAAGCTGACGCTCAAGCTGTCGTCCATACACTCGCCGTCTTCTTCTTTTGGCACTGCTGGCGGTGCAAGTGCTAATACTAACGCTTCAGCGCTGTACACGAGCGGTCGGAGTCTGCTGAGCGACGCGCTGTCTCCGAGCGGGAAGCAGATCCTGCAGGACTTTCTCGATGACAACGACGACACAAACTCATTCGGTAATCGACGCCTGTCGCAGCTTCCGTCTCCGGCCCAGCAGTACCAGCAGCAAAGGCTCTCGGTGGCGTCGTCGTCCTCGATGCACAACAGCGAACGGCGCTCGCTCGCGTCGGAGCGCGGCGGTCAGTCCATGCTCTCGAAGACCGTTTTTGCGCGTAGCGACAGCAGCAAGAGCTTCGTGCAGATTCAGTGCAACACGCGGCCGTTCTGTCTGAAGCTTGCAGAGCAGCGCGGCGAGATGGTCGTGATCGGTTTCGTTCCAGACTTACGCACGGGCGTACAGAAGGGGGTGATTGAGAGCACGGGGCTCGTGCTCCCCGGGGATGTGCTCGTCGCAGTGAACGACGAGATGGACACACTCATGAGTGTACAGACGACTGTTGACGCGCTAATGGACGCGCAGCTGCCAGCTGTGCTCACGTTTCGTCGCGTGCCCGTGGTGAAGGCGAAGCTCGGGGAGTACTCGGTCGCGGATATCGAGCGCAACCTGACACTACGAGGAAGCACGCTGCTGGATTCCCACAGTGCAGAGGACGCGGCGCTGCTCGTGAAGGCTGTGATCGAAGTGTTGGACAATACGAGCACGATCACCCCGCTGATGACGTACGTTGGCCGCGTGGAGAAGCTCTTGAGGCGACAACAGAGTCCGCTTGACGAAGAAATCAGAAAAACTCAGACCGAGCGCATCCAGCAGCTGATGCAGTCGATCTACAAAGTCGTGGAGCTCCAACAAAAGGATCAACTGAAAAAGTGGAACGCAGTCAAGAGCTCGAACTTCAAGCGCATCGACATCATGAGCAAGCAGCGCGCGAGCATTGACAAGAAGCTCGAGGTCATGCGCGCGAATCCGCTGATCTTGAACCCGGACAACCATGCAATCTGGCAAGAGTACGTCGAGCTGCGCCACCTTTCCAACCAGATGCGCGACAGTGTTGAGAAATCCAAGCGCGAGCATTTCTTACCGGATTTCGAAAACTACAGTCTGCGCATCGGCAACGACGGCATCTACGTGGGCATTGGCGACATTTGGATCCCGTCTTTCTACGCAAAGTTCACCGTCGAGACGCGGTCGTCGGCGCCGCATTTGTTCTTCCACCTGTCGACGCCTGCGATCCACGGCTTGAAGCTCCGCGCCAAGAACTTTACGCTCTCGACCGAAGGACGACTGCCGAGCTTCCATTGCGACGAGCTGAACATTGAAGCGCAGGTGATCGCAGATGTCCCGTTGGTGTACGACGATATCAACGGCTGGAGTGTACCACCGGACGAGCTGCACGTGAAGCTCATGAGCTTGGCGTACTACGAGCGACAGGCCAACAGCACGAAGAAAGGACAGAATCACGACGTGGTCATGAAGATGCTGATTAACCGTCTACTGCCATCGATTGTGCGCCACGCTGCGCAGAATTTGCTCTGTGGCGAGCTGGGTCCGCTTTTGGAGAGCAGAAACGCGCAGATGTTCCTCTCGGGCGAGATCAAGATCCAGGGCAAGAAGCTCGCGCTCTATGACGTCGCGCTCAACGTGGTGGCGCAGCGGGAAAACACAAATAAGGACCGCGTGCTGGCTGACGAGGCACAAGGTATGATAGGCATCAACCAGGATGACGCAGCGATTTTGGACGCGGTCTTCAAGACGCTGACGGAGTTACCGTCGACCAAGAAGAAGATTCCGTTTGGGTTCAGTCCAACCACCGAGCCAAAGAAGCTCTCGATTCGGAGTTTGCAGAACTACTTTGAGCAGTTTAAGCCATTCCCGCACTTGAAGGCTTTGGTGTGCGAGCTCTGGTCACAAATGATCGAACTGATGTCGGTCAAGACTTCGGGAGTGCGAATACTGTCGCAAAAACCAATTGAGGAATCGTCTTCTTCGTCATCAGCGTCGTCATCGTCATCCTCGTTATCGTTCCCGCTGGTCGTGGCGAACATGGAGTTGCTGAATGTGTACCCCGTGGATGTGTCGGTCTCACTGCTGGATATGACGTTCCGCCTGGATTTGTGCGAAGGCGCCGCCACTTACTACACGAGTCTGCAGCGCATCATCCGGCAAGAGATGGACTCGGTCTCCGTGGGGCTTTCGAACTTGGACTCGATGCGCGACGGTACTTTTCTCGAGAACCAGCTCGCGGCTTTGGACGAGCAGTACGAAAAAGTGAATCGTCTGCTGGCGTACATCACTACGAACGTTGACGACTTTGGTTCTGTGTTCCGCGGCGGCATGCCCGCAGGGTTTATGAGCAAACTGTTCTTGGAAGCGACAGATCTGGCGTGCAAGGGACCGTGTGGCGGATCGTTTACAATCCCTTTGGCGGATTTGGCACAGCTTCAGAGCGGAAAGATCGATGTGAATGCACAGAAAGCAAGCAACCAAGGAGACAAAAAGAGCTTGACCAAGCCTGAGAAGGTGTCATCATCAGCACTGACGCATGAGAATGGAGCGCTCGTGTTTTCGAAATTCCTTTTGCAGCACCAGCAAAAAGACTCTGTGAATGGCAATGGCGGCGATCACGATGAAGAGACGTCGTCAAACACTGGCGACGATGGTGTAGGCAAAACGTACACTGCCGAAGAGGTGCTCCCACGCGACCGATTGCAGATTCGCGTGAAGAACACGTCAGCGAAAGTACTTTTTGAGCTCCTGACTGCAGAGGAGCTGGCGCGTCTGGAAGCGTCTCAGTCCACCAGTTTCGTGCCTTTTTCATTCGCTCTCGTGACGAACGATGGCGACGAACCACCACAGATTCGAGTCGAAACGGGGAAATTCGCAAAGTGCCAGTACAAAGCGGAGCAGATCCATGCAAGTGGGGGCGTGTGGCAGTTTGTCAAGCGAACGAAGGAGTCTGCGGGCCACGTGCTTCAACCTGAGCGCAGTGAAGACAGCAACACTAGCGAGTTGGAGAGCGACCATGCTGACGAAACTACGACGGACACTGAGCTGGAGAACGAAGAGAGGAGCGCATGGGAAGACTACGCGGACTCTCCGTTCTTCAGTTTGAAGTTCCATTTTTTTACATCACTGCAAGTCACGTATGAGCACATGTTCTGGAGCATCAAGAGTGCCTCATTGACGGAGCCGAAGGTTGCGCAAGTGAAGCACCGCGTCAGTTTGGTGCAGCTGCTACGAGAAGTGGGTATGCTGGGCGTCACGAAGAACAACAAGGACAACAGTGCTATGAGACGCCGGAAGAGCGCGCAATTTCGACGCTCACTGCTCCACGGTAAACAGGAAGCCGCTTCTTTTGCAACCAGAAGAAATGGTCGGAACTCGATGTCGTCGGCGTTCTCGGACCACGAAACGATGTTTTCACGCGCAAGTTTCGCCGAGACGAACGACGACTTTGACCGCCTGAGCGATTCCATGCACTCCAACGACGCGGATTCATCGTACGAGTATGCTGAGAAAGAAGTCGAGCAGGCGTTATTTAACGGGATTGAAGCGTTTGAAGAAGAGAACAGCGGCGACGAGGACAGCGACGAGGACGGCGATGACGATGATGAAGAAGCTGGAGGTGAGAGTGAGCGGTACGAAATGGCTCCAGCTACAAAAGAGACGAACAATGGTAGTGGCGAGGGTGAAGAAGCAGATGACAGCAGTCTGCAGCAGAGTATACTTCATGAGGACAAGTGGAACTCCTCGAAGGATGAAGAGCTACCGAAGAGCAAGCCATCACCTCCAGCCACTACCTTCCACAAGCAGACGTCCGTGTTCTTTTGAGCCACTCAGAGTCTCTCTAGTGGATGTTGAGTAACTAAAGTGTCAGTCAGCAATATGAATATGAAGTGTGTGGTCCTGTCGCCACCCAAATCAATTTCAACGCAGCAACAAACGCACCACGCTTTGATGGAAAACGCCCGTCACTATTGCCATTTCGCTGATGCGAATCAACGACGTCCCAAACGCCAGACATGGCTTCATTGTTCCTCGATTTTTTCCCACGAATCAAAACGCTTGGAATTTGAATTTCAGCAGTATGATTGGCTGAAAATCTGGATTCCATCTCTCTCTTTTCCCTCTCTCTCTGTTCAGTGCGTGGCTCGCTTGTTGGCTGATTGAGTCGCCCTTCTCCCCGCTCCCTCCCACGCTTGCTCTTCAGTATCAAAATTGCTACCAGAGCAACACACGCACGCAGGCAGACAATCGAGAAGCAGCACCAAACAGACAGAGAATGTTCCAGCAGCGACGCACCGCGCCGGCCGTGTCCGCCTACGAGTCTCAGGCCGCGCGCTGGAAGCAGGGCTTCAGCGCCCCCGGCCAGCCCTCGGGCGGCAGCACTGGCAGCTCGCGCAACAGCGACCTCGAGGGCGTGCTCATCGCCGAACTCTGCTCCTCCATCGGCTCGTCGTCCTTCCCGCCGCGCGATGTGCTGCAGAAGCTGCTGCGCCACCTGCAGAACCTGGACCATAGCGTACGTGCTGGATACATGATGGGATGCTGAGCGCATTGTGTTGCTGGGTGTGGGTCATCATACTCATTGGTGAGGATGTGTGTGATTTGTGCAACTACAGTATATGTGTGAGCTGCTGGACGACAAGTTCCAGAACCGACTGTGGCAGGTACGATCATGTGGTTTGTGCAGTATAGTATAGCAATGCGCATACAGTTGACGTTGGTTCTGTATGAATTGCGGCTCTGTGATGATGCTATTAGGTGCAAGGCAAGGCGCTCTCCGTGCTGGACGCGATCCTGAAAACTGCGGAAGCCGACCACTACAAGCTCTACTACCACGAGCGCATGTTCATTCTGCACGAACTGTGCAACTCGCGCAAGGACATCATCAAGAACCGCGCTGAAAAGGTAAACACCATAGTTGTGTAGCGCTCCGCTTGGTGTAATCATGCCGACACAATGGCGCTAATTGCTTACTGCTCTTTGTGTCTCTCCTAGGTCTTCAATGTGATCAACGAATTTGTGCCACCTCCTCAATCTGCGCAAGAGCAGTACCCTCCGCAAGAGCAGTACCCTCCGCAAGAGCAGTACCCTCCTCAATACCAGCAACAGCAGCAACAATACCAACACCAAGCGCCAGTGTACCAAGACCACATGCAACAGCAACAACCACAGCAACAACAGTGCCATCAGAATAACTACTACCAACAACAGCATCAGCAACCGGAGATCGATTTGCTGCAGGGTTTTGACGACGATCCATTAGACCACAGCACCGTTGCGTCTGTTAGCGACGCAGTTGCACCGGAGACGCCTGCACCATCCGCGTTTGGGTTCATCGGCGCTGCGCTTCCAAGTCAGCACCCAGCGTTACAACCACAGCCAGCCACTTCGGCACCACCAGCATCAGCTCCAGCTCTAGCTCCTACTGCACCGCCAATGACGGAATCTGGATTCGGTTTCCTGAACGCAGCACCATCAGCAAAAGCATCAGCACCAGTACCGGTCGCCCCAGCAGTTAATCTCAGCTCCACGTCGCGACCTGCTCACGACCGTCCGCTTCAAATCGAAGACCTCGCAACGCAAAACCATCGCCCAATGCAGCAGATATACTCTGTTCAAGCTCCAATTCAAACTGTTCCGACAGCATCCGCGTTTGCGTTTATTGGAGGTGGTGGAGATCCAGCACCAGCTTCAGCACCAGTTCAGCGACCAGTTGACGTGTGGGACGCGCTCCCAGCGCCGACCCCTATGATCGGAAGCGGTATCGTGGAGCCGACCGAACCAGAGGTCGTGCAGGAAGAAGAGAAGGTTCATGATCCGATTCACGACGCATTTGAAGGACTGGACTCGTCTGCGGACGCAGGCTTGGACTCGCTCGACAACACACACGTATCGCTCGAGACCCCGTACCCAAACCCAGAGCCGACGCTCACGAGCGAGCCGTTGCGTGAAGTGATCCTCGACATTGAGCTCCCGCCTGGTCCGATGGGGCTCGTGCTGGACCGCACGATCGCCGACATGGCTGTCATTGAGCGGTTCATCCCGCTGCCGTCGGGTGACAAAGGGTACTTGGAGATGCACCCAGCGATCTGTCCCGGGTGCGCACTAATCAGCATCAACTCGGTGAACGTCGAGAATAAGGGACTCGAGGAAGTTGGTCCCGTGCTCGCGGCGTTTGCGACGATGCCCAAGGTGCTGCGCTTCAAGAAGCTCATGAACAACGGCCGCACGGCGCACCCGTCGACGCTACTCATGCCGTACATCCCGCCTCCTCCAGAAGAGGACGAAGCCAAGAAGGCGAGCAATGAGCACATGGCGCGGCTCACCGAGTACAGCGAGTCGCTCGACGAGATCGAGAAGAAGCTTGAGGATCTGATTCAACGCGAGCAGTCCAACATCCCGATTGTTGACAAGAAGAACCAGCTGGCGCAGCTCCATGGGAACGTCGAGAAGATTCAGACCCAGGGCATCGACTCGGTGATTCTTGGCCCAAACCCACCGCCAAATTTTGACGAAGTGAAGAAGTTCCGCTCGTCGCTCGTGCGGAAAGCTGACGCGTTGACCAAGCGCATCCAGCGGACAGTGGATGGGACACCCGAGTCCCCACTGCCAGGGTCTGCTGAACCGGTTGGCTCTCCGGTCTCGGCGTTCAGCTTTGTGACTGGTGGTGGAGCTGCTGCTGTTGAGGCGGTGAACAAAGATCCGCTCACACTGCCTCCAGTGGCGGAAGGCTCAGGGTTTCACTTCCTGAACCCTTCGACCCCACCAACCCAGACAAACCCCCCAGCGTCCAGCTTTGCGTTTATGCAGGAGACAGCGACTCCGGCATCCAGTTTTGCGTTCCTCCAAGACCAAGCGCCACCACCACCGCCGTCAATGAACGCGGTCACCTCGGTGTTTGCTGGCTTGAGTGTGCGAGAGGAGCCGACGTCTGTGAACGCATCGTCCATGATGAGCGCAGGACCGCTGACGCTGAGTGCGCTGACGCTATCGTCGTCCACGTCGTCAACTGGGTCCACTCTCGATGGGTCAGGGTTGGGATTCGGACTGGGAATGGGACTGGGAGTGATGTCAGCTGCAGCCCCAACTCCAGCCTCGTCGTACTCTGCGTTCGGATTCATGTCCGGCCAAGCTGGCGACGATGACGACGAGCGCTGCTCCAGTGCCCCCTCGCTGTCTTCGCCCACGGCTTTCGGCTTCTTGCGCGCCAGCGACGCAACCCCAGCGCATGCAGCCACTGCTCCAGCTGCAGCTGCAGCATCAGGTCCAGGCCCCGCGTCGTCTGCATTCGCGTTCATCTCAGGCTAGAGAGCGAGGTGGGACCAGCAAACAGAAGCCTCACAGATTTTGAGTTTTGCATCGAGTCATCATATGGTGTTAATATTGAAACCTGTTCATGTCCTCCCACTAATTCACAAACGTTGGATCTCCAAGAAAGTCGTTCTGTCTATCGTTTCCTGTCACCTTTTACCTTGCAATTGCCAGCCCTCTTTGCGCCGTTTAGTAATTTTTATCATTAGTACTGGCAGTGAATCTCTGTCTCCGACGCGATCATGCGCCACTCGTCTCGCCACGCTGCAAACTCGAAGATCAGCGACAACAGAAACGAGTCCAAGGAGAGGCGGGCCGATGTCTTTGTTGTAATCGTAGAGGTAGTCGTAGCAGCGATAGTAGTAGTAGCTCCTGACGACACCCGCGCACTACTATTGGTCACGACGCTGAGGAACGCGCGTTTGGCGATCCGTGAATACGCGGACTGCAGCAACTGACCCTCCCAGGTGGACTCCAGGCGTGCTCGTTCCGCTTCCACATCATTGGACTGCCTAGCCAGCTGAAGTAGCACGAGCGTGCGGTTGACCTGCAAGGCGCGATCCAGATTTGCAAGTGTTTGGGCTTGAAAGTAGCAACAATCGAGTCGCAACTCACGCAGCACTGGGGGGCGAGCGTTTTTGGGTGCCAGGACCGCAGCGATCTTCTTCACGAATTTGTTGCTAATGACGATGTCGTTCAGGTTCAACGACTTGAGTCGACGACCGAGATCACCGCGTAGCGCATTGAGTAGGGCGTCAATATCGGAATTCGGGATGCGGAGGGACTCGAGACTCAGGTGTTCAAGGTGCACACAGTGCTGAAGGATCATCGGTACGAAGCTCTTCCTGGTGTAATGGCAGTCGAACGAGAGCGTCCGGATCTGCCTGCCGATAGCTGTAAGCAGCAGGTTCACGTCTTCCAAGCTCTTATATGCGCGATCATCACCGAGCTTGACTTCATAGCGTCCATCCAACTGCGACCAACAGTCCTCCAATGGCTCTCGCTCGATGCATTCGACAAACTCTGACTTCACCCACCCGAGTCCGACACCGGGGGCCACGACGCACACGGAACCGTCAGGTCGTTCGCAAAGCGCCTCCAGTTCGCTTCGCTCCAACAGCGTCTCGGCCCACTTCACGCGTTTTGTCAATGATTTGGTCTCAAAGATCTGGATGACAGCACCTTTCTTCACGGTGCACACCATCAAGGAATCTGCCCCAGAGATGTTTTGAGACGCGTGGGACGCTAGCTGGCTCGCTGGGTTGTGCAATGTTCTGGCGAGAGTCTTGACGGCGTCCAGGTCGCACTCCAAGTGACCAATGTTGCGCAGTTTGAAGGCGCTCGCAAAGCGCTTCGGTCTCGGGTAGAACAGTGCGAACGCGAGCCAGCTCCAGCAATCCGTCTGATCGTGGCTCTTCGCAGCGTACCTTGAAACGTCTTCTTCAAGTGGACATTCGTAGCGCAGTGTCGAGCCGAGTGCCGCAAAAACGTTGTGCACAGGCGGTTCCCATGCAGTGAGATCTTCCGCAGGCGTGACGGTTGCACATCGTTCGCTTGTCTCGGTGGGAGTCCAGTAGGTCTATATTTGCTGCCGCTCAGAGCTGGCAGTTTGTCCACGTTGAACGCAGCTCTCATGATATCGAGGAACTTTGGGGATGTCTCGTTCGAACGACGCCAGCCACTTGTTACATCCCCATGGAAGATCGTGTCCAGTTTGAGCTCCTCTAATTGGCATATACTTTTGCTCTTCTGAACTATCCTGGCAACGACAGCCAGCTCTACAGCGTTCATGAGGTTGCCACTCAAATCGAGCATGTCGAGTGCGTACTGGCGGCCAGGGTGCGCAAACACGCGGTCGAGAAGGTGCTCGATGATCTCAAGCGAGACAGACTTGAGCTGGCTGCCAGCAAACGAGAGCCCAAACGTGACCATCGAAGATGCTGGCGGTCCACGCTGCTGGTGTTGGACCTGCGTCGATGATGGAGTCGTCATGAAGGTGTAGAGGGCTTCACACAGCACTTCGTGCTGCTCAGGCAAACACTCATGACGCTTGAGATCGACGACGAAGCGTGGGAATGCTGGGTTCTTGAATGACGCCTCGAGGATCTTGCGCGTGATTTCAAACGGCATCGACGACTCCAAGATGTCCAGCCAGAACTCGCGCTTGAGCTCCGGAAACGCATTCAGTCGCTATGAGTGCTGGGCGAGAACTGCAAACGCGTTCAACATCTGCGTGTAGTCAACATCTGCGATCTGTCGTTGCGAACGTCTGCGATGCAGTCTCAGCGTCAGTACAGGCGCAGAGTCAAGCTGCGAGACGGTCGCTCCTGGCCCCGGCGTGAGCTCCAGCACGTGTGTCAACGCCGGCTCGATCTCTCCAAGGAGCTATCCGCTCACGGCCGGAGCGCCTTTGCCTTGGGGGTTCCTTGGAAGTTGGCGACACGAGGAAAGGTGAGTCTCGGCGCAAACGTGAACGCGAGCATCTTGGAGGCGGCGGCTGCTCTGCTGAGGGCAAATTCAAGAATGGAGGGAAAGGTGGAGGGAGGGAGGTACATGTGCAACAAGTTGACCATCACTCACATCCTAGTAAGTCACTAGCAGTGTTGTGGTCTCATTTATTCGTTTGACAAATGAGTAAGTAAAAAGGGGTAATAAACAAACTACTCCCTTTCCAAATTTAAATAAAAATTCTACGCCTCATGAAATATAACATGGTATAATACGGCATCATACGAAATATAAGGGTATTATTCGGGAATGTGCATTTTATAGTAATATTACATATGGATGAATGAAATCCAAGATATCTTTGTCGGGAAACAAGTTGCAGCCGTTTGCTCGTAGAAAGTTCGCAATCAGATGATATCCAACACTGAGAACTCCTTGCGGCTGCACACGTGAAGAATAGACCACGGCGTGGTAATTCGCTGCGCCTTTTACTTTCGTGTAACTGTACGCTGTGGGCAAGTTCATCCAAACAGTTTGGTGTGGAATGTTCCCACTTGTCGAACATTCTGCCAGTCAGTTAGGTAGAAAGTTATCATTGAGTGAGAACTTTATCCAGATAAAGAACATATCCATTGGACCGGAGCAGCTGGGAAACAAGTCGAAGTGAGGAAGACTGGGGTGACCGACTCAACTTCCTCACTTTCAAAATGGACTCCGACGAAGCAAGTTCATCTCAAGCAACCAAGAGCCACAGCAGCGACGAATATGGCGAAGGGTGCAATGTTCAAGACATGCTGATACATGACGTCTACCAGCCCAAGGAAGACATCATTGATGTGGTTCGAGACTACCATGCCCGAGCTTTGCGCAACTTCAAAGTTGTTGTGAGCGACAAACGCCGGCACAAGGCTGTTTGCACCGTCGAGGGCTGCGGATTTGTCGCCCAGTTTGCATTCAAGTCGTCGTTCAAGCGGCCAGCAAAGTTGTCCCCCACATGTGCTCGCCTGACCTGACAATTGAAGGACGTAGAAGATTTTGCACAGCCACGTTTCTCGTGAGACATCCGGAACTACGTGAATACTTTCCGGGTTTCGGGCGAAAAATATCTCCGATACTTTTCAAGCGGAAGGCCGAGGAACTGGATCTGTCCCCAACCTACATGAACTGTGTGAGCGCATGCAAGAACTTCGTGGAGGAGGTGTTCGGAAACGACTTGACGCAGTATTAGTGCATCCCATCGTACGTGGAAGAGCTGAACAAGGGCGGGCACAAGGCAACGCGTGAGGTGGCTGATGGAGTGTTCTGGCGTCCGGCGATCGCGTACAGAGAATGCCTCAAGTCCTTCTCTCAGTGGTCCGACCGAGGTCTGAGCGTGGATGGGATATTTTTGAAGACCATTGTCGGCGGAACGGTGCTTGCCGCGTGTTTTCGAAATGGAAACAACGAACTTCAAATTGTGGGAGTGGCCATCGTGTCGATTGAGAACCAAACCAACTGGGAATTTTTCCTGCGCTTTTTGATGAGCAACCTTGAAGTACCGCTGGCATTCATAATCTCGGACCGCGACAAGGGATTAGCCCCCGCGGTCATGGCGCTGGGTCCATTACCTCGGCATTTTTTCTGGTTCCGGCACCTCATGGAAAATTTCAACCGCAAGTTCAAGTCCAAGGTGATGAAGAACGCGACGTGGGCGTTGGTGATGTCAAGGACGGAGTCTTAGTTTGAAAGCGGCGCACGAAGTTTGACACCGGATGAGAACAAGCGGCTTCTCGACGTCGGCAAGGAGAAGTGGTCGTTGTGCTTCAGTTCCTGCCCTCGGTACGGCCCGCTGACATCCAACAACGTCGAGTCGATCAATGGGGCGCTTCGAAGGATCTGCAAGCTTCCGATATTGGACTGCCTCATAGGCATCGAGTGATACGTCGGATCAAAGTGGGTGGTCTGCGGTGTCAAGGCTAAGGGTTGGGGATTGCTAACCCATCGAGCATCGAATCGTGTGACGAGTTACCTCACAGCGACAACAATCAAGTTGCGCAGTACAGCGAATCAGCATTTATCGTGCTGGTCAAGGTGAAGCGCGGCGAGCCTCGAGTGGAGTATGCTGTTCAACTCACGAGAACTCAAGCGGTGTAAACGTGCGGCTTTGAACAAGACATGAAGGCTCCATGTGCACACTCGTTGATGTGTTTACGCCACATCGGAAAGGAGAGAGAGGTCCATTGATTTTTCGATGACTCATGAAAGACAAGCACGTATGTCGGGGCATACACTCAGGAGAGTGCCGAGATGACGACGCCGCCAGTTCTGAAGTCGACGTTGACCGTAAGCGAGTGTTCCCCACCAAAAATCACCAAGCGCAGAGGTCGACCACGAAAGCGCCAGCGTCGAGAAAGTCAAGCTGCAACTTTGGCACTCGGAGCGACTGCGGCAAAGCGACTCAGGTGCTCAACATGTGGTGAGAAGGGCCACAACAAGCGCAGTCACAAGTGCAAAGATTCGAAAACTTGACGATGACGATGGCAGATCAGTGTCGTTCCATGTTGCACGTTCTATCTCACTGACTTGGCAGGATCTTTCTGAAGAAGTT